>JAWPHD010017802.1:0-42850 GCA_037043455.1 Cyrtodaria siliqua | reverse complement strand
GTGGGTGGGTGGGGGGGGGGGGGGGGGGTGGCGACGAAACAAACTGATAAATTGATAAAACAAAACAACATAGAGATATGTAAAAAAATAATCAAAACAGGTGGTGGTGTTGATGGGCTGGGGGAGTGGTGGGGGGTGGGGCGGGGGTGGGGCGGGGTGCAACATAGCTAATAGCTATAGGTGTAGAAATGATAAAGCTAAACAACACATAAATATGTAAAAAAGAAAAAATCGGGTTTCGAGTGTGTGTATGGTTGGGGCGTGGGGAGGGATGGGGCGGAGGTGTTGGGGCGGGACGGCGCTACTACAAAATCTTCGACATAGTCACAAAATCTCCGGAGTGCCGAACATTTTTTATGTGTGCACCGAAGATATTTTAGCGGTGACAAAATCTTCGCTGATAGTGTAATAGCGAGAATTTTGTTTGCCACCGAAGTTAATTTCGGTCACAAAACCTTCGGTGACAGTGTGAGCGAAGATTATTCTGAGCGAAGATTATTTTAAAATAAAGAAATAACCATTTTCGGCAATTGTTCACAAAATTGTCGGTGACAGTGCGAGCGCGAGCCGAAGATTTTCGAGTGCCGAAGTTAATAAAAAATCTTCGGGGATTGTTCACAAAATCGCCGGTGACAGTGCGAGCTTGTATGTACGCCAAAGATTTTCGAGTGCCGAAGTTAATAAAAAATCTTCGGGGATTGTTCACAAAACAGTTCGAACTTGTGTGTACGCCGAAGATTTTCTAGTGCCGAAGTTAATCGAAGATGTGCTAAAATTAACTTCGGCGATAGAAAATGCGCCGAAGATAGTGCCAAAATTGATCGAAGATTCGGATAGTACCGAAGTTAATCGAAGATGTGAAAAATTAACTTCGGCTGGAAAATGCGCCGAAGAAAATTCATATAGAAAATATAGTAAAAAAAATAATAACTTCGGGGGTCCCCTACGTCTTTCCATAGTTTTATATAGAGTGCCAAGAAAATAACTGGAAAAGTCATAAAAAGTTGCGTCATAAAAATCAGAAGAGATGTTCCAGGACAACAAAGAATGTGATGCAAGCGTTCGGAAGGAAGAAAGCAAGGCTGCTTTCGGAAGCAAGAAAGCAAGGCTCATCATATTGTGGACGGTGGCGTCAATAAAGTCAATGATTGTCAAACAAACCTCGAGAGAGCCTTTTATGAAACTTGTTCTTGCAGGATGAAGCTTTATTTTGTTGTGATTTTGGCTTTTCATGTTCCTTTTCCTTTTCACGTTTCAGTTTTTCCTCTAGGTAAAGAACATACGGACTGAATTTGTTCTCCTGACTGGCCATTGTTTTGAGCTGGAAATATATAGTATAAGAACGAACATGTAGAGGGTTCAATGCAACACTGGTGTACTTGCTTTATTGATCTGTAGATACAACATTGCTGCGTTGAACCATATACGACATTACACAGCTAATAATAATAACTGCTAGAAAAGAAGCTCACAGTATTATATGACATAGTGTAATAGTGTACATCACATTTATTGAATACATATTGTTTAAATAAACTGCTAATAATATGCATCATTACGAGGCGGTCACGGTGTTACATTTGAGATAATTGCAATAACTACAGTATTGACTACACTATACAACCTCCCTAAACATACCATCAATACATACATGCAGCTTATAGCGCAGAGAGAGAGAGATAGTGAGAGAGAGTATGCTATATTTATCGAATCTATTCACGTTATAAAATGAAAATGCCACTACCAAATTTGTAACGTAAGTAAAGGTCAGCTTTTTTGAAATGCAGTATGTTATGTAACTAACGATCACCTGTTCTGAAATGCAGCATGTAACTAACGGTCACCTGTTCTGAAATTTAGTATGCAATTAACGGTCAGCTATTCTGAAATGTAGTAGGTAACTGAAGCACTGTTGATACCTGAAAAAGAAGTATATGTACTTAAATGTTCACGAGTCCTTTACATCATCCTACTTTCGTTTTCAATTCCACATAACACAGTGATTACACAGTTTGCATTGTAGAATTTATATCTAATCACACCTTACACGCTATTTTACAACTTTCGTTTTCAATTCCACATAGCACATTTACTGCTTTCGTTTTCAATTCAACGTTATCAATAGACTTTAGACATGTTGTAAGGCCTGTAACCGATAATCAATATAGTTCAGACGAGTTTACACAGTATACCTTGACATAACTTGTTCAACCATAACTATATCGCACCAATAATATAGTTAAACATAGTTCAGACGAGTTTACACAGTATACCTTGACATAACTTGTCCAACCATAACTATATCGCACCAGTAATATAGTTAAACATAGTTCAGACGAGTTTACACAGTATACCTTGACATAACTTGTCCAACCATAACTATATCGCACCAATAATATAGTTAAACATAGTTCAGACGAGTTTACACACTATACCTTGACATAACTTGTCCAACCATAACTATATCGCACCAATAATATAGTTAAACATAGTTCAGACGAGTTTACACACTATACCTTGACATAACTTGTTCAACCATAACTATATCGCACCAATAATATAGTTAAACATAGTTCAGACGAGTTTACACAGTATACCTTGACATAACTTGTCCAACCATAACTATATCGCACCAATAATATAGTTAAACATAGTTCAGACGAGTTTACACAGTATACCTTGACATAACTTGTCCAACCATAACTATATCGCACCAGTAATATAGTTAAACATAGTTCAGACGAGTTTACACAGTATACCTTGACATAACTTGTCCAACCATAACTATATCGCACCAGTAATATAGTTAAACATAGTTCAGACGAGTTTACACAGTATACCTTGACATAACTTGTCCAACCATAACTATATCGCACCAATAATATAGTTAAACATAGTTCAGACGAGTTTACACACTATACCTTGACATAACTTGTTCAACCATAACTATATCGCACCAATAATATAGTTAAACATAGTTCAGACGAGTTTACACAGTATACCTTGACATAACTTGTCCAACCATAACTATATCGCACCAATAATATAGTTAAACATAGTTCAGACGAGTTAACACAGTATACCTTGACATAACTTGTCCAACCATAACTATATCGCACCAGTAATATAGTTAAACATAGTTCAGACGAGTTTACACAGTATACCTTGACATAACTTGTCCAACCATAACTATATCGCACCAGTAATATAGTTAAACATAGTTCAGACGAGTTTACACAGTATACCTTGACATAACTTGTCCAACCATAACTATATCGCACCAATAATATAGTTAAACATAGTTCAGACGAGTTTACACACTATACCTTGACATAACTTGTCCAACCATAACTATATCGCACCAATAATATAGTTAAACATAGTTCAGACGAGTTTACACACTATACCTTGACATAACTTGTTCAACCATAACTATATCGCACCAATAATATAGTTAAACATAGTTCAGACGAGTTTACACACTATACCTTGACATAACTTGTCCAACCATAACTATATCGCACCAATAATATAGTTAAACATAGTTCAGACGAGTTTACACACTATACCTTGACATAACTTGTTCAACCATAACTATATCGCACCAATAATATAGTTAAGCATAGTTCAGACGAGTTTACACACTATACCTTGACATAACTTGTCCAACCATAACTATATCGCACCAATAATATAGTTAAGCATAGTTCAGACGAGTTTACACACTATACCTTGACATAACTTGTCCAACCATAACTATATCGCACCAGTAATATAGTTAAACATAGTTCAGACGAGTTTACACAGTATACCTTGACATAACGTGTTCAACCATAACTATATCGCACCAATAATATAGTTAAGCATAGTTCAGACGAGTTTACACACTATACCTTGACATAACTTGTCCAACCATAACTATATCGCACCAGTAATATAGTTAAACATAGTTCAGACGAGTTTACACACTATACCTTGACATAACTTGTCCAACCATAACTATATCGCACCAATAATATAGTTAAACATAGTTCAGACGAGTTTACACACTATACCTTGACATAACTTGTCCAACCATAACTATATCGCACCAGTAATATAGTTAAACATAGTTCAGACGAGTTTACACACTATACCTAGACATAACTTGTTCAACCATAACTATATCGCACCAATAATATAGTTAAACATAATGTAGAATAATAAGAAGAAATTAACAATTAAACGTTTATTTAATTTTATGCAAGTAGATTTAAAGTCAACAAGAGACTGGACTGACAAATAAAGACGGTAATTCTAATGCCTGAGTAGAACGTAAATATTGCCGTGCGTCTCTTTAAGCATCATATGAAGTACATATACATTTGTCATACTGCAAAGAAAATTCTCAGGATTTCATTGGTCAATGCGCCGTAGACATGAGCCCATGTCTACGTCTCGAGACGTGAACATAGGACGAATTCCCGGTAGGTACAATACACAAAAACAAAATGGCGACGTTAACGTTGCCGATTCGTTTTGGAAACCGCCGATTGTTTCCTACCTATCGCTTTTCTGCGCTTTCCACTGTGTGTAAAAGTCTGAAATAATCGTATGTGTAATTGTTTTGGCAATTTTACAGATAATAAAACGTCAACATAGTGACAAAATACGTTTATTTTATTAAAAAATACGCCAAAATCGACGTTAGAGCGATGACGTCACGAAAGTAAACAACGTCTAGTTAGAGTTACGTTACGGGGAAATTGGCGCAATAAAAATGAAATCGTGTTTTTGGCTGGGTTTTTTCTTAAATAAATGGTTACAACTTTGAAGTATGACAAATTCGTTATTAGGATTCTTGACAGGGAACATGGGCTCACATTCCCTGCCTGGAAATATATATTCCCCCTCGCCTAACGGCTCGGGTGAATATACTTTCCAGGCAGGGAATGTGAGCCCATGTCCCCTGTCAAGAATCCTAATAACTAATATTGTTATACTGCAAAGAAAATTCTCAGGATTTCATTGGTCAATGCGCCGTAGACATGAGCCCATGTCTACGTCTCGAGACGTGAACATAGGACGAACCCCATTACTCAAATACACAAAAACAAAATGGCGACGATAACGTTGCCGATTCGTTTTGGAAACCGTTGGAAACCGCCGATTGTTTCCTTCCTATCGCTTTTCTGCGCTTTCCACTATGTGTAAAAGTCTGAAATAATCGTAAGTGTATTTTTGTTGGCAATTTTACAGATAATAAAACATTAACATAGTGACAAAATACGTTTATTTTATTAAAAAATCCGCTAAATTTAACGACGTTAGAGCGATGACGTCACGAAAGTAAACAACGTCTAGTTTGAGGCACGTTACGGAAAAATTGGCAATGAAATCGTGTTTTTGGCTTTTTTTTCTTAAATAAATGGTTACAACTTTGAAGTGTGACAAATTCGTTATTAGGATTCTTGACAGGTAACATGGGCTCACATTCCCTGCCTGGAAATATATATTCCCCCTCGCCTAACGCAGGGTCGATATATAAACTGGTTAAGAAACACATGCGTAAATGACGCTGTGTTCTCAAATATGGTTGTTGTATTTACCTGTATCTATTGACTATTATCGATTTTTTTAGCTTATCGAGGCTTATCGACGGCAGCGCGAGTGTAATGCGTACCGGTTCTACCAAAAACAACGATGGTGTTACCTTTTAATTTATAATTTTAAAACTATTTTACCGATTTTTGAAACTCACATACCGATAGAAAGAGTATGAAATTTCCTTTCTCGATATCTAATTTTTATTTTTATTTCTCGGCGATAAAGACTCTATTTCGCTGCTCAGAAACAGAATTCGCGAATATTGCCGTAGAAATTCCGGTTGCAAAATATTTTAGTGGTGTTAAAGATTTGACGATATTTCTCATATTATGAATCCATTTTTAATAATTTCTGTACTAATAAAACCGAAATAAAATTGCCTTTACACCAGATGTTGAATTGGACACAAGTAAGCAACGCAAATGACAATACGGCAGTTAAAAGGCGATATGCGTTATTTCTGCAATGAACATTTCGCATCAACTACCGATACGTCCACCACCAAACAACATTATAAATGTTAACGATTCAGATCCCGATGGGTGTTTGTTCTTTTTGTGCGTGATAAGAATATGATTATTAAAGGTTATTATTTTAATAATTAAATCATACCTTTTGGAGGGAAAATGAAACGTTGGTGCCGCACTATTTCGATATAGATCTATATTTTCTTTTTCGAAACTAGCTTAATTTATCAGGAGGAAGAAAACAACAAACATGTAATTTAATACTAATTGTATGATAATACATGCCTTTTTCAATTGAATTGTGTAATTAACTTGTTTCCTTAGACTTATTTCAAACCGTTACAAATACATGTAGTTCATAAATGGATACGGAATACCAGTTAAAAGGAGAACCGACAAGCAAATCATGCACTCATTCCCTTAATTACTTACCCGGGATCTCACGTAATGCAAACAAATATTGTCGGTTTCTTAATATATGAGGTACTAATTACTTTAATTACCTATGCCTCACATAGTGCAACCAATTGTATACGACTAAAAGTAATCAGACTTTAAGCCTCATAATGTTTGATCTCAAACATTTTTTAAAAAATATCATAAAAGATATCACCATTTGTAGACGTGACTCTTGCATCACAACTGTTTATTAAATATGGCTTATAGTAAATCAGATTTTTTGCATTGGGACGAGGATATTAATCTTGAGGATTTATTAGGTGAATTTACAAACAGCGAGTGTGAGGTTGAACTTTCAGACGAGGACATACCTTTGCCAGTGAAATCGAAACGGAAAACGTCTGAAAAAATGTATCAGTGTTCAGAGTGTGAAGCACAATATTCGTCAGTGACTGGAATACGAGGCCATATGCAAAAGAAGCACGGATTAACAAGAGTTCGAGGTAAAGCAAGTATATATATTAAGAAGTTGTACAGGGTATATGGTCACCAGAGCATTTAAAAGAATCCTAGTTACTATTTCAACAGTTTTTTTTCCATGTCCGTGAAAACTAAAACGCCTGCTTTACCATTAGTTGTTACTCATTTGTCATCAGACCTAATGGAAGTACAATTTATCTCTATTTCAGAGTGTCCGTGCCAGGTTTTTATATTTTATAATATAAAAATACTGTAAATACTATATATATATATATATATTTAACCATTCAATATTTATTTAAATTATATCACTTTTATAATGATACAATTTAAATAAATAATGTATGGTTAAATCATGCAATTGAAATAAAATGTATGTTTATTCAGACTCGTTTTTTGTTTGTTCGGTGTGCCATCGGTGCTTGTACAATTTTTAAAGTAAATGTACCACATGTCTTCTAATAATCTTGTCATATAGGGTTGAGCATATTACAATGAATAGGCTAATTTCAGGATTAATAAAAGAGAAGAAAACAAATGAATACATGTTAAATGTTTATTTCAACACATTAAATGCATTTTAATCAGAGATCTTGTTAATTTAAGTGTTGTAGCAACATAAATGCAAATAAATATAACAGTAACTGTACATATTACATGAAATGTTCTATATAAATGATCGACCAATAATTCTGTATATTGTAGCAACTATTAGAGTGCTCAACAGTCTGAAATCACTAAGTGTCATCAAGGGTCATATTCTTGTATGTCGGACAATGCTATTTTTTTCAGTCAGAAACTAGTGTCATCTGAACCAGGGTTTTTCTATTAAAAAAAATACAAAATAACTGTTTTTCTTCTCTGTTAAAATAAGTTTCGCATTCTTCAGTCGCGTACAGACTGGTAAAAACTACTACGTTGTCTGTACTTGAATCGCATACGTGTAAATAATTCAGGAACGATAAGTCGTATTTTAGGCGTGTCAATAATTCAGGAACGATAATCGTTAGTGACACGTATAATAGAAGTGACAATGGGAAACGTATCTACTGCTATGTTGTCTGTACTTGAATCGCATACGTGTAAATAATTCAGGAACGATAATTCGTATATTAGGCGTGTCAATAATTCAGGAACGATAATCGTTAGTGACACGTATAATAGAAGTGAGAATGTGAAACGTATCTACTACTAGGTTGTCTGTACTTGAATCGCATACGTGTAAATAATTCAGGAACGAAAACAAACACGTAAGATATGATACATTTTCTTTCTTTGTTTACTATCACACACAATAATATATGCTTAATATATCACAATGACAATGTCTAATATAAGAACGTTTAAGATAAAGTTTGTTGACCATTTTGAAAGAACACTTACAAACATATATATTATATAACCAATACATTACAAAAATTAAACTTTATACGACTTTATATAAAATTGGCAAACAAAATGAACTCATAACAGTATAATGTAAATATTACGGGCGTGATAACCGCAATCGACCTACTCTTACGGTTGTGCTATTCTTACATACGTGTCAATAGACACTCCGTAAAAACTATGTGCAAAAAGGACAATATTTCTTATATATATGTATTATAGGTGTTCTGGCTCAAAACCCAAATCACCCCAAATAATCTAAAATCACCACACAAAAATGTTCAGTTTACTGAAAATTAAGTCAATTAAACTGTTTATTCAGCATGTCCCAGGCGCCAAATAACCCAAGATTTTAAGATTGAATTGTGAAAATGTTTTAAATTTGGATGTTTAAATTTTATTACAAAATAGAGGTTAAACTATAAATACTCAATACATCTAAATTTTAAACATTCTTTATTATAATCCTTATAATACCAATATTCGTTATATTTTCTAAGTCTTGAAGCACCGCATTTACAACAAATTTGAAATTGGGCAGTAGTACCCAATCCACAATTTAAACAAGGTAGAATTTTACAAGTTTTCATTCTATTTTTATGAACTTTACAATATTTCGAATTTTTAACAGGTTTTTGGTACAAATACCGTTGGAACTGATCTTTAGGAACTGACACGGAATCATTGCTTTATATTTATAGTAATAATTTTTTATATTAAATAAATATATTTTTAGGTATAAAGAAAAGAGAAAAAATGTCTGACATGAAAGATACTATAAATAATTTATTATCCCTGTATAATACAGGTATAATAGATAAGGAATCACTAAATATGACACTGAAATCATTAGGAGGTCAACCAACCAAAATTGAGGAAGAAAATGCATCACTTAGGAAAGAAGTTAAAGAAATTGCATTAGTTAAGAAAAAATTGGAATTACTTGAGGAAGAAAATAAAGTCTTGAAAACAAGGGCAACTACCAGCCAACCTTTTGAAGATAAAAATATAGAACCAACTAGTAAATCTTTTGAAAGTTTTAAGAAAAGAAGAAAGCTTAAAAAACTTAAGAAAAGGCAGGCTAAAAAAGAATTAAGTCAAGATGATAAATACAAAAAACAAATGGCTAAAGTAATCCAAGAGCTGCAAGAAAATCAAAAAGAAGAAAAAGAAGAAGAAAAATTAAAACTAGTTGACAAACCAATGTGTGGCTATTTTAAAGCATACGAAATATCTGCCAGAAAATATAAAGACCCTAAAATCCTATTCCGTGATAAAAAATTCATTATTACAAAACAAATAAGCAAAGGGCTGACAGAGATGAATGGATTAAAGTTTCAATTAGGTCTTACTGTAGATTTATTCAAAGATGATGGTGCTACCAAAAAATACACCACAGCAGTATTACACAGCGAGCAAAATGCAATCTTAAACTCTGGAAGAATAAATGAGTTGTACGATAAATCATCTGCTTATATACAAGAGAGTCTTGAAAGATTTACAAACACAGCATCTGGATTGGAGATTGATCACTGTGTTACGTTTTACTTACATTTTGCAAAGTATGAACCATTAAAAGGTTCTTCATATATTTCTTTACCCAAAGCAGTAGCTGATAAAAAAGCAATTATAAATGTAAAAAACAATGATGATCAGTGTTTGTTTCATGCAATAAATTCAGCTTTAAATCCAGCTAAAAAGAATTCTGATAGATTATCAAATTATCCTAGTACAGAGTTTTTAAAGAAAGAGGTTATTGATTTTCCCACTCCAATTTCTCAAATTTCCAAAGTAGAGAAACAAAACAACCTTGCTATCAACGTTTATGGATATGCTATAATAGGAAAAAATAAAAAGGTATCTGTTTTTCCATATAAAATATCAGAACAACCAAAAGATATTGAACGAATTAATTTAATCTTAATATCTGAAGACACTGAGGTTGAATCAGAGAACGAAGACGATCCAAATAATGAAGAAGGAATTATAGATGACAACTATAACCCTGATGATTATTCTAAAGAACCAAAAAAATTAACAACAAAATATCACTATTGCTGGATTAAAAATTTAAATAGATTACTTTATGATCAAAACAAATATCACGGTAAAACTTATTTCTGTGATCGTTGTCTTTACGGCTTTTCAAGAGAAGATCTACTTACCAAACACAGAGAAGACTGTGAGGGTATCAATAAAAACTCTTGCCGAATAGAAATGCCAAAAAAAGTTGCAAGAATCAAATTTAAAAATCATCAAAATCAAATGTCTGTGCCTTATGCAATATATGCTGATTTTGAAAGTATAGTCAAACTACAATCAACTAAATTTGGAAAGAAATCTAAAATCACAAGTGTGCACGAAGCTTGTGGATTTGGATATCAAGTTGTCAGATATGATGGTAAAACAGAAGAACCTGTTATTTACAGAGGTGAAGATACTGTTGAAAAGTTTTTAAATCATCTGGAATGTGAAAAGAGCAAGATCAATAATATATTTGCTCACCCGAAACCATTAATCATGACACAGCAGAATGAAATAGATTATGAAAAAGCAACACACTGCTGGATATGTGAAAATGAAATAGGTAGGAAATGTGGTAAAAACTGTAAAGTAAGAGACCACTGTCATTTTACAGGAGAATACAGAGGTGCAGCACATAAAAACTGCAACCTAAAGCTGAAAATAAAACCAAATAAAACAATCATTCCTGTTATAATTCACAACCTCAAAGGATATGATAGTCATTTGATTATGCAAACAATACATAAAATGAAAGGTAATATAACATGCATCCCAAACAACGCTGAAAAGTATATTTCATTTAGTGCCGGACAACTTAGATTCTTGGATAGCTGTCAGTTTATGATGAAGCCTCTAGACGAATTAGTTAAAGCAACAGACAAATCTGATTTTAAAATTACCAAAAATCAGTTTGGCAAACAAGCAGATTTACTTTTACGAAACGGTGTTTATCCATACGAATATATGGACAGTATGGAAAGATTTAAGGAAACGCAATTACCGCCTATAGAAAAGTTTTACAGTAGTCTCAAAGATGAAAGTAAAAGTCCCGAAGATTACGAATATGCTCAAAAAATATGGAAAGAGTTTAACTGTAAAACTCTTGGAGACTATCATGATTTATATCTAAAAACTGATGTAACTCTGTTAGCAGATGTGTTTCAAACTTTTAGAAAAACATGTATGAGTGCATACAAACTTGATGCTTTACATTACTATACAGCACCTGGATTATCTTGGGATGCTTTACTTAAACATTCAAAAATAGAATTAGAACTTTTGACAGACATTGACATGCACTTGTTTGTAGAAAAAGGAATGCGAGGTGGCATAAGTATGGTATCAAAAAGATATGCCAAAGCAAACAATCCATATGTGGCTGATTATAACCCTAACGAGGAAATCAACTACTTAATGGATTATGATGCTAATAACTTATATGGGTGGGCAATGAGTCAGCCACTTCCATATTCTGGCTTTAAGTGGGTGGAAACAGAAACGTTGCCAGAGCCAAAAGAAGGAATAGGATATTTTGCAGAAGTGGATTTGGAATATCCTAAACAACTTCATGAATCTCATAATGACTATCCACTTGCACCGGAAAGATTAGCAGTGAAAAAAGAATGGTTGTCTGAATACCAGACAGATCTGTTAGAAAATAATAGCATGATAAATACAGAACAACTAGTCCCCAATCTTATGGACAAAGAAAAATATGTGTTACATCACAAAAACATGGAACTGTATTTATCTTTAGGCATGAAACTAAAGAAAATACACAGAGTATTAGAATTTAATGAAAACCCATGGATGGAATCATACATAAACCTAAACACAGAACTTAGGAAAAAAGCTAAATCAGACTTTGAAAAAGCTTTTTACAAACTTATGAACAACTCTGTGTTTGGTAAGACAATGGAAAATCTCCGCAAGCGGACTGATATAAAACTAGTCAGAACTGATGGTTCTGAAAATGAAAAAATAAGAAAAATAATAGCTAAACCAAACTTTAACCGACGCATAAAATTTTCAGATGAATTGTCAGCAGTACATGTAAACAAAACAAAATTAACATTAAACAAACCAATTTATGTTGGGATGTCAGTATTGGATTTATCAAAGTACCGTATGTATGATTGGTATTATAATACTTTGAAAAAAAGGTATGGAGCTGACTGTTATGTAGCATACACAGACACTGACAGCTTGCTGGTAGACATCAAAACAAAAGATGTGTACAAAGACATGGCTGAAATGAAAGATGAGTATGACTTGAGTGATTATCCTCAAAATCACCCCATGCACGATGATACAAACAAAAAAGTAATAGGTAAAATGAAAGACGAATGTAATGGTGTTGCTATAGCTGAGTATGTTGGATTAAGACCCAAGCTATATTCTATTTTGAGAGCGGATGAGCAGGTTATTAAGAAAGCAAAGGGTGTAAAAGAATATGTAGTCAAAAAACATATAAATTTTGAAAACTACAAGGATGCACTATTTAACAAGAAAAAATACACCCATGAAATGAATATGATACGATCAATGAAGCATCAAATATATGGCATAACAGTAAACAAAGTTACATTATCACCATTTTACTCAAAAAGATACATCCGAGAAGATGGAATTACAACTGATGCACATGGATTTCATAAAAACTTATGAATTTGGGTATCAGCAGGAACAATAAGTAATTCTTCTTTGACAAATCCTCTTTGTGGCGCTGGTGCTTTCAAATAATAAACTCTTATACCTTGCGTCACCATATAACTTTTAATCTTGTGAATATCTACACTCCACATTGGATCAGTTGCTCTGCGTCTTCCACCTTCTTGTTCCCCGGGTTGATATAAATATCTTACACTTGCATTCATACAGATAGGATCATCTTTTAATATTTTTGTTTCAACAGGAGGAGGCTTTTTTGTTTCCGCATTTATTGCTTTAACAACTTCTGGTAATCTCTTTACCCATTCTCTATTACGTTTTTGGGAATCTATTTCCTTAGCATACTGATAGCCAAACAATCTCTCAGCTAATGTTCTGTTAAATCTTTCCACTAAAGCTTGGTCTCTATGTATTTCTGTTCTGCCCCGTCTGATATTTACTTTGTGTTTTGACATCAACTGTGATACTGCACCCATAAATTCTCTGCCTGGATCCACTTGTAATAACTTTGGATATTTCAAATGCCGACTATATATATTTTCAAATGCTTTGGCAACTTCTTTACTATCCTTGGAAGTCAGTGGCTCCGCTTCTTTATATCTACTTGCAATATCAACAACAGTCAACGCATATTTATATGTCTTGCGTCCACGACCAATCCCAAAAGTATCATGCGGTAAAAATAACAAATCAGCTTGATGCACTCCATTCTTAGCAGAAACATCAAACCTAGGTCTAACTATTTTCTTCGGTGCAGGTAAATAAATCTGCCACACAGCTTGTTTCTTTAAAAATTCTAATGCCTTTTTTTCACTAACACCAGCCTCTTTTGCTAATTTTTTAACTGCTGTGTAACCTCTCCAAAATCCTTTTGGGCTGTAATAAATCTTTTCCATTTTTTTCTACTAAAGATTAAACTTTATATAACTATAAAGAAAAAATGGAAATCACAACTGCACAATTTGATGAACTGCTTGAAGAGCAATATCAAAATAGCACAAAGAAATGGACAGACTTGGAACTAAATAAAATATATAAAATTACAGATACGAAAATAGTAGATACTGAATATGGTCCATCCATGGTATTGACATTATTAGACAACGGTGAAGTATGGGCGCCTGATCATCTCAAAAATAAATTAGAGAAGAGTGCTAAACCACCATATTATATTCGACCACTTGGATTGAAACCATGTAAGAACAACAAAAAAAATAGGTATCATGCATATGACTTAGTCTTTTCAAAGTAAAAAAAAAAGTCCAAAGTAATTATAGTTTTAAACTTTTTTTTTATGAAATCAATTTATACGCCACAAATCCAGTTGCAGCCATGCCCACCACAATAAACGTAATTTCTCTATTCTGTTGATCCGGAGATGGTGTATAGAAATCACTCAACTTAGGCTCCGGTTCCAAAAGTAAATGTTTACCAGTTATGTAATAATACTGTTTCATAGCTTGGTCCACATCATCAAAAGTCTGCTCTGCATGATGCTCTTTTTGCAGTTGCTTGTTAATAAAATCTAATCTCTCTGTTCTTTTTTTATTCCACTCCACTTGTGCTGCGTTTAATTGTTCTACGGCTTTGTCATGTCTTTGTCTTTCCTCATCTGAATGACTTCCCATTTTTGAAAAGAAATAATTTGAACCAGTAAACGCTAATGCATTTGTTAATGCGCCACCTATCATCATTGCTACTGCACTTGCCATTTTTTTATATATATATTTTTTAAAATTATTTCATAATATCCGCAGGAATAATACCTTGCTTAATCAACATATCCTTTGTAGCCATTGCTAACATTATATCCACAGACAGCATCCCAACATCTACCATATTAAAATCCACTTTAGGGGCTGGTCTTTTTAGTATTTTTCTGCCAATTTCAGAATATCCAACAGTTAAAAGTGTTTCCACTCCAGCATGATACATCATATTTACAATTTGTTTTCCGTCAATACTTGCTGCCATTTTTTATATGATTATTTTTTTTAAATTAAATTATTAAATTAAATTATTAAAAATCAAACGGGTCTTTTGGTGCAACATGAACAGGTTGCACAGCTACAGGTTGCGTAGCAGATTTTTTGTTATAAATATACAAACCCAACCCAGCAACGCCTAATAAAACCAGACACGGTGGAATATAATTTTTGTATACGTTTATTTTGATTTTTTCTGGTTCTGCTTCATCTATTGTTATTTTTGTTATTTGTCCTGCATCTCTTGCATCTTGTGCATCCTGCTCTATCTGAAGCAAACGCTTTGCCTTCCTTGCCGCTGCTCCTTTTTTTCCAGCCTCTACTCGTTTTAGATTTTTTACTTTTTGTTGTTTAACAGATTGTGTATCAACTTCAACTGGTATAACTTCACTCTCTTGGTTCTCCACTTGATTCTTCATTTTTATTATCTATAATTTTATTTTTATTAAAATCAATATGTCTAACAGTTGTCAGTATTGCTGTAAATGGCGCTAAGCACATTCCATACCTGTAATACATCTCACAACAAGCACTTGTCAAAGCATGATTAATAAATGGGTCTTCTTCCAAGTCTTCTATCAGCTTTGGTGGATTTGTCACATTGAAATATTTTGATACTCCCATCACATACAAGTTAATAAAAGAATTGCCTAAAGTCTTGGTCATACTTGCCCCAAGCCTTGCTTCATATCTGCAGTAAAGTTTGTTAATTTCATCTGGGGGCATGCTATCTATATTTGTGAGTTGAATGTCTTTACCCAAATATTGACGACTACCACCGCCAGCTACTATGGCTGATAATCTTTCTTTTTTTGTTTCTTGTTGCTTTGATTCATCTGGTTCCGTCTGTTCCGATATATTTTGTAATAGTTCTTCCGCATTCATTTTTATATTATTAATCTTATTTTTTATCTTGAAATAAATATAAAATACAAAACAACTAGCTGCGATATTCATGCAGCTAGTAATTGTTAGTATTGTTAATAGCATTTTTATTAACATTGCTATTTTTTCTATTAACATTATTAATTTGCTGCAAGCATTGCTATTAACATTGCTACTTTGCTATGAGCAATGCTATTAGCAATACTATATTTATGGTCAGTATTGCTATTAACATTGCTACTTTGCTGTTAGTATTACTATTAGCAACAGTTGTAAAAAAAGGTATTATACCTGCGTGAAATAAATATATTTTGTAATAATAAAAAAATATTATATAAGAAAAAATGGATTTGAAAATAACAGACGGTGAGAATAGTGATTATAACAAAAATAAAATAGCACTGGATATTATGACAAGAGATGACGTAAAATGTTGTATATGGGTTTCAGAAAGTAAGTTTTTACAAACGTATGCAAAAGGTGCACAGGAAACGCCTGTAATTTCTGTGACAAAGGATGGCGCAGAATATTTTATATGTGAGCCAAGAGGGTATGTTTTACAAGCCCCGCAAAACATGAGTAGTGATGTTGTACCGATATTTGTTAGTGCATTGAGTTTATGGTTTATATGGGACACTCTAGTTTGTATTTTTGAAAAAAATTATTCAACCCAATAACCAGTTGGTTGGTCAGTCCTCAATATTAACTTGGAATATTTAGTCTTTGCTAAAGCTTTTCTTATTCTGGTTCTCTCCTCCAACGTCGGAATAACATCATTTTCTCTCAAACAATTTTCATAACTATCTCTGTCTTTGGTGTAAAACATACACAACCATTTTGCTTGCTCCCTCAAATCTTTCAATACAGAATTATATCTCTGTGAAATAACCCATACTGATTGTTTAGCGTGACGACCAGAGAATGCCAACTCTGATAACATATCTTTTTTCTTTGTTAATTCTTTTGTGGCTGAGCAATCGTCAATAATGTATAATGTGGGCTGGCCAGCATATTGTTTGAAAAAGAAACGCAACAGTTCTTGTAACATTTCTTTACCGTTGCTAACAGGATTGACAATTTTTTTTTTTTTATCTTTTGGGTTTTTCACATCTCCTATCCAGGATCTATTTTTATAAGCTTCGTTCCAATCTATGGTTGGACACAATATAATTATATGTTTAAAAACTCCAACATACTCTTGTTCAAGTGTGTCAAGAACAAACTCTGTTTTACCACAGCCTGTCTGACCACAGATAATGGCACTGTGTGAATATTTAGGATATTTTTGTTGCAAACTAGTATCCTGCTTCTTTGAATCTTCCATCTTCGAAATTGATTTGCGCATCTTGTATTATATATATGTAAATATTTAAAGTTTGATCTGCATCTGCTTTTTTATTTATTAATATCGTTATGCCTTCACTGCCGTTTTCTATTCTTCTTCCACTGCCGTGTAATAAATTGTCATTACATGTTCTAAGGTCAAGCCACAAAGCATATGATTTTGTCAGATAGGTCTCAAGAGAAACACTGGTAAAGTTTAAGTCCCTCGCTACTATTTCTGTCTCTTTGTTTCTTTTTGATGTTAAAGCAAAATATTTGTTAATTTCATCCCAATGTTGATATGCCTTCATGCCTTGACTATACAACTGATTTGGTACTCCCTCTATTGTCATTTCAACCTTTTCAATCTTTGGGTTGTAATAGGTTTCCGTGTCTGTTCTTTCTGGGTCTTCAAACAACATTAAAATACCTTTCATGCTCCGTGCTGGTACATTAATGTTGATGTTCCAAAGAGTATCAGATTTGTTTGTTATTATTTTTCTATGCCGCAAGATACGATCATACATAAATGACATCTTACCATTGATTTGCTGTCTTATTTGTCTGGCTAATTCAACATCACTAACCGTATCAAATTCCAAGCAGATATTTTTTATTACATAAGATGCATCAGCATCACTGCTTTTGATAACTTTGTTATAATCGTTAAACGTTAATTCATATTCTAACCTATCACCAAGCCCCGCTTGATAAAATGGCATATGGCTTTCTAACATTTCAAAGTCCAGTGGAATACAAAATCTATTTCCATAAGCTGCTGCTATAGCTTCATCTTTAGTGTCTGAGGAAGCATCTCCCGCGCTAACTCTATGTTTTAGCATGTTTGGTTTACCAATACCTTGGTAAGCTATGTTTTGTCGTTCGCTAGGGCTTTTCCATAAGTCTACATAACAATGATATATATCACTGTCATCTATTGACATGACTTCATTGCCACTTATTCTTATTGTCATTTTTTTCACAATTGTTCTACCCAGATTTTGAAATAGAGTAGCGTTGGCGTCTGTTCTGCTTTTAAGTTCTATTTCAAAGGCAAGACGAGCAGTACTTGGAACTATCACATCATTAGTACTTAGGTTGGGAAATCTCACAAGCAGTTGCTGGTTTTGGTCTATTGTTGAGGGATTATTAGTTATTACTACACTTGTGCAGATGCCTTTAGCACCATGAGGTTCTCTTAGTTTTCTATGAGGGCTGAGTTTGTTTCCGTAAGCCGACATTGTTTTTATTTTTTAAATATATTTTTTAAAATTAAATAAAATAAACAATGGCTGCTGAAGGAGGATTTGAAAATCCTGCGTTCGATATTGATGATATGACTGAAGAAGACTGGGATAGAGCAGATAGAGCACTTGACGACGAATCTATACAACCTGACCCAGAATTCCAGAGACAAATTGTAAATGAAAATAACTATATTAATCAGCTTCAAGGGGAAGATAAAACAGAAGAACAGCTTACACAAAAAAAGTTGTTAGTAGAACAATTTTTTACTGAAGTTAATGCTGAAATCAGCGGAATCGATTATAAAAATGATTTTAGAGTGGCTGAGGACGAAATCGGTAGAACAATGTTATATGCAGTTGGAACGGATGATGTTCCACTTACCTATTATAAAACAAATAATCCAAACGAACCAATCAAGTTTTATAAGCTGGACACTTTAGTTAAAAAACATGGTATTAATTTTGTCAGAAATATGTTAAAAGATTATGATTTATTAGTTCCACGTGAAAGAATTGCTCGGGGCAGGGCAGAATTAGCAGAATTAGCAGACTTGACAAAAACAAAAAATACCCTCACAAAAGCAGGAGAAGATATACAAATGCAAACTTTTTCAACAACTGAAGATGTACAAAATACAGTAGATGCCGTAAATACAATTGAGAGTAATTTGAGTAATATAATAGATGAAACTCATTCTAAAACTGCTGTTCAAACACAAACAGAAGGTCTAACAATGCGAGAGATACGAGGTTTAGATAAGGTATTGCAAAGCTTTCGTGGAGAACTTACTAATAATCTCTCAAAGCTCACTGAGCTTGATAAAGACATAACAAAAGAAAAACAAAAATTAGAACAAGTTAGCACCCCCGGGCAGGAGGATGAGTTTCAACAAGAGCGCATACGTGACAGAATAAAAAATTTAGAAGATGAAAGAAGTGCGCGACTTGAAGTGGCGAGTGAAAACAAAGAAGCATTACGCAGTCAAATAAACAGGATAAAAGAAACTATAAATAAGGTGTTAAAAGAAGACACAACATTGGGTGAGAGAATCAAAACCTTGTTTAGGGAGCAAGGTATTACTATTGTTAGTATTTTGACTGCCTTTGGTATGATTATAGGGGTATTAGTTGAGACCATTATTCCTACAACGGGAGGAGGGACTGCACCAACTCCAACTCCAAAGCCTGATCCATCAAGTGTAAAAGACTGGATAAAAAAACAACTATTTAATCTTGGTAAACTTCTTGCCAACCTAGCTGGTAAAGCTGCTGCAGCACTTCCAGGAGTTATTGGTGCAATAGTATCATGGCTTTTATCTGCAACAGGTAATGTTATTAATTGGCTTGGTAACAATCTATGGGCTCTGCTTGTGTTTGTTTCCGGGTTGTTATATGTGGCAGCCAAAGAGTGGTTTAGTAAATCTCGTAAATAAGTAATGCAGCAAGACCTATTACTATGGTACCAACAATTATAGTTGTTTTGTTATCTTCATGTTCAATCGCTATTTTTTTTATTTCTGGTGGGTTATGCTCCACAGTTTTATGTATTGTTGATTTATCGAAGTCCGGTAAGAATTTCTTTGTCGTGGTGCCTTGAAAAGGTTGAATATTTTTTGGTGGCACTGGTTTTACATTTACATCATTATTCAATCCTAATGCTTGTGCATCGGTTGCTATTACAATTTCATTATTGTAGTCTTGTATTATTCCAATTTTTAATTCCATGTCGCTCGGAGACATGTACAATCCACTTCCATATACAAAATTTACTTTACTTCTTGCATATTTTAAGGTGTTTTCATATCTTGAAATTTGACTAGGCAAGTCAATGGGGCTGTTTATTGCGTCCTCTACATTTGCTAAAAATTGTTTCTGTGCATCAAATGCTGTCCCAGTTCCAAGTATATCAGTTCTTGTTTGTGATTGTGAACCAAGAATTGCCCAGCAGTATGTTCTTATGCTGTCATTGATTCTTTCTACTCCAGCTCTTGTAAATCCCACAGAACAATCTAGTATAAAAGTAGACCAACTATTATCAGCCTCAAATCCTTGCGCAATGTAATCAATATGATATGTTTTATCACTCTCATAGACTGTAAAACTCATCGTTTTGTTGTCGTATGCAGTATTTACCAAAGGATGATAACCAATATTTGTCCAGTAATTATAAATTGTTCCTAGACCATTATTATAGCTTTGTTTCTGTCTCCAGTCTGAATATAAGTCAACGTTAAACTCCTTGCATATTCTCTCGTATGCGTTTCGGTTATATGTGTTATTAAAAGCATTCCAATTTGAGTCTTGCGGCAATGCTACACTTATCTCAAATAATATTCTTCTGACTTGGTAATAGACATGAAATCGAAATAACGAACCAACCAGAGTATCAGCTTTTAGATGGTTGTTGAAATCAATACCACATCCAGTTGTCGCACACCAAATAGCAAAGTTTAACTGATTCTGCCAAAATAACATCCAATCTGTTTCCCAGCGTTGGACTATAGCATCTGATTTGACGTATGAAAGTTTGTATTTTTCAAAGACATTTGGAAATGATGCTTTAAAGTCTTTACCGTCTGATGTAATGACTATGTTTTGATTGATTATATCTATCACTTTCTTGCTGAAAGTATTTAAATAGTGAGCATCTGGGTTATATTTGAATTCTTCAGAAATCATTTTTATTTGTGTTTTTATATATATATATTAAAAAAAATAATGTTTCATACAATTTCAAACATAGACAACTCTATTAATTTACAACAGTATATCGATAATAGAGATGGAACTAAGCGCGTTGGATTAAAAAGTTTTACATACACTATCGGTTGGTTTAATATTATTCACGAAACTGCAAAGACAAGAAACCCAGACAAAATAGAACATTTTCCAAGTGGACTCTATAACATTCCATACTTAGCAAAAAAGTTTAAAAATCTAAATGAAAATATTACCCTGGACAGTATTGAGCAAATTGGTAGAGCCATTATAGATACGTCAATAGAGACACGAATGTCAAGCGGTCTTTCAAAAATGCTGGGATTCAAGGATAGAAAATGGTTGACAGGTACTACTTTAGGAGATTACCCAATGGATTTAGCTCCTTATAAACAGCTATATGTTCATCTGAAACAAGTTAATACAAGTAGTAATTATTTCAATGGTGCACCAAGCACTATTATAGGTGTTGTACCTGTGGTAAATAAGCAGTATGGAGATATTGTATATACAAGTTTTTATCCTGAATATCACTGTCTTATGAATGGTGCAATTACTGAATTGAAAATAGAAGTTAGAGATGAGTATGGCAACAAAATAGATAATCAAGGTTTGCCTATGAGTTGTGTTTTAGAAATTATTTAAAAAATATATTTTTATAAAAAAACAACAATGAGTATATTTGGACCACCAAGCACTAAAAAACCAGAAGACTTAGAGACTTTGATAAATGATGTTCAAGATTTATATAGACGAATTGTGCCTTTTGTTAACCAGTTTAATCATTTGAAAAATAGAGTTGATAATCTTAAATATGGAATTATAACAATATTTGCAGAGGCTAAGGGCCCACTTGTGTTAAATAGAATACTCTCATTTGGTAACGGTGGGGCAGAAAAAAATGTGGGGCATGTAATGACACGCCGTGGACGGATTATGGGAATAGGTTTAGCAAGTGACCGATTAGTTGGTGACGTAACTGTAATAGTTTCTGTCAATGGTGTTGAACAACCAAATTATGGTATAACGCTTCACATCATCCCACGCAATCATGATAACTTTGATGAACCTTTAGAAATTGGTGCTGGTTCTGTTGTTAACTTTGTATGCAAGGTTGCTAACGCTACAGCTGTAAATACGGTGGCATCATTATTAATTGAATTAATTTAATTTTTTATTTATTAATAAAAAATTAAGCAACCGACAGCACCAAGTTTATATCCTGATTTGTCAGTGGAAAATTCAGTGGAAAACGGACAAAATTATAGATTACAAAAGATTTCAGAGATTGAAAAAAAGTTAATTACAGAACGAGATATACGTCAGTCACTTTATAAAAAATATAAACGTGGTATTAATATTACAGATGTAATTGACACTACCTTAATATCTGCAGGTGTTATTATGGCTGTTTTCAGCAATCATTTAAATAAAAAATAAAAGCAACTAGGACGTTTTATAACTACATGTACAAATAATAATTTACACTTTTCTTTACAGCTTCTGACTACAGAATGAAGAATAAAATGGACAAAAATGAAAAGACCACAAAAGAAAAGTCATTCAAGATTCCAAAAGAAGATTTTAGCAAAATATTTCATAGTGTATTGCTGGTTTCACTAAAGGGGATCTCTCAGGACCAGTTTAGAAAACTAGAATTTTCAGTGCATGGTAAAGGAATTATACATATATGTGATAGTCTTGTCAACAACCACGAACAGATCATTTCCATTTTGGAGCCAATGTATTTAGAGGTCTTTAACAGCTATACCGATGGCGATGTGAACACCAAGGAAGCTTTGTTTACTACCTTCTACGAACGGTCTACTACAACTTCAAGGCAGATAACCAACCTACTCAAAGAGACATTAACAGCTGATCTGCCTATTCGACAGTTTTCTGGCGTCTTGCTTTACAAGATTTTAGAGGAATTGATCAAGGAGCAATCTTCAATGTACCAAAAAGAAACTGAATCCTCCTGCAGCAGCATATCGGACGCAGATCAGAGCATCCTATTCTACATAAGCGGCTACATTATACGCGCAATTCAAAAGGCAAGCAAGCGACTAAGTGACGACAAGGAAGCTTTCGCCATTGCCATACAAGCACTCCTGAAAAAAGAGAGTGATTCGGAGAGAACTTTTGTGGACAAACATGCAGCATGGACAGAAAAGGTCGACCGTGGCGGTTTAAGAATTCCCAGTGACAACTTCTTCCTTCTAGTGCGTGAATTTGAAATGGTCTGTCGGAAAACCATCAATGTTAATGACCTGCATGCGAACAGTTACTGCAAGACCGCCTTGAAAGAAAACATCATGGAGGCATTTATGGTCCAGTTGTATGTGGAACGGTTAAACATTGGAAAGCTGAGTTCCTTACTTCTTGAGAAGATGGTGTCATTGTTTCTTACAGTAAGAGGAAATGCGTGTGCTAGACATGTGATGGTTACTCTCCAACCTTCTAGTGATCGCACAAAGTCTATTCGACAAACACTGAAGGAAATTTCAAACAAGAAAAACTGATGCACCAGAGCAAGTGGCCTGGGACAATGACATACACACATTTTAAAATGTTATACATTTGATACAGCTTTTTCCAATAAAACAAAGTAGGGTAGGTCGAGAAACCGAAACATATTTTTTTGTTAGGCCGGAAACAAACTAGAAAATAAACTACATGTAACTTCAAAATATATGAAATAAACTACATGTAACTTCAAAATATATGAAATAAACTACATATAACTTCAAAATATATTTGTTGATAACAGGTACATAAGTCATGTACCTGATATCAACAAATAGTTGTTTACCTGATATCAACAAATATATTTTGAATTTACATGTAGTTTATTTTATTTTAAAAATATTGAATGAAAAAAACAACAGAATATTTTCCTTACTCTTACTTTTTTTAGCATGTAATATTATAGGAACTACACATACAATTTTATTTGGCCTAAAAATGTAATCCATGAGAATAGTAATTAACACCGTCACTAAACATAAAATCCAGACCTCATATGAATTATTGACTGAACTGAACCGTACATGTTAATAAACACATACATTCCTTTTCTGAATCACCGAGAGTTTCTTCGTCTCTTCTGAAGAGGCGAGTCATCAATAGGGGCCAACTGTAGACGCCTCTTTGTGTTTCCTCTCATGGGAGCGATTGCCTGACTCCCAACAGTCCTCAAACGAACCATGGCATGATTGAACTTTTTAAAAGCAAACAAAGCAAAAACAATTACTTAAGGGACTGGAGGCCGTTAATGAAACAGTTTACATTCTCGTTTTGGCATCAAACTACACTTTATTTGAATCATACACTACAGTAAGCGATATAATCCCCCTTTTGAACAAACATTTCTGATTTAGCAAGAAACAAAAATCTGAGTAGTCGAGTATTTCTAGAACCATTTTTATAAACAATAATTAAACCAGAGGTAACATGCAGCTTAATAACTTCCATATTGCCTCCAGTCCCTTTAAGGTTAAGCAGATGCTGGGTAAAGGTTTATTTCTTCCTTTTTTTATAATATTAACTTACGTTTCATTTAAAACAAAAGGTCAGTGTTTGGGTTAAAACAAATTATGGGAATATTGTGTCACTGTATATTATGTATTTTATGTTGTCTTTAATAAAAGAAGGAACACAAATATTTTGTGTATTTACTCCACTACCAATCTTGAACGCTTTTATCTTTGTTGACTGTTTGTTGATACTCAGAATACAACTCAGAATTGTATGTTGTAAATCAAATGTATTCAATACAGTACGTAGGGACCTACGGTCATCAGTTGTTATGTGTACATGAAGTTTGGGAGCAATAAATTTGAAAATGTTTGAGAAAACAACAGTTTTTATCGGGAGAAGTAGTTGGTACAAAGCTTGTGTTACCCGCTATAAACACGTGGTTTCCTTAATTTAACTTTGGGTCGCCACGGCATTCGAATGGAAGAAGTGGTTTCGGAGATGTTGTTTGAAATTTCTCTAAATTTTAGCTGATTTTAGCCATGGCAGCCATCTTGGATGATTGGCGGCCATGAAAAACAGAAATCTGAGAGGGAGCCTCCTAAGTAACAGTGATATCAAAATCCTTTGCATTTAATCGATTCAATAAGTAAACATTACCTTCATTCTTATAAAAATATACATTCTGTAACATTAAATGTAAAAAAAAACAAGGTCAAAAGGGACACATGACAATCTTGAAGTCTTTATCAAGCATTAAAATTAGCCTTAATTTATTAATCCAGTATCATTTCAATTTGGACATCAAATCTGCTTACATATATTTAAATAACATTTTTAGTTGTCAACTTTACTTCGTTATTTTGAACAAGATTATATACTGAATATAACTGAATTGGGTTTTATGGCGCACCAACACGTCAAAGGTCATATGGCGCCTAACAGGAATGAACGTGCCAGGTCATCACCATTTAAGATGGAGTCATGTTTCCAAGTTTGTATACACAGTGTCATGATGAATGAGCATGATAAAATGACGAAATGAATATATTATTGGTGAAATGTGACCAACAGTAAGTAATATGCAAAATCAATTTTCTTTATCTTATTCTTATAATTAATATTATTGATTAACTAGAAATATGTCCACAGGATATGGATGCCCCAGCGATAACATTTACTTTGCAATATTTAACTATTTCTAGGACTATAACTCTGGAACTATTGTGGTGATCAAGTCAACTTGGACATGAGTAACAATATATGCCCCTTGACCAGCCTTGTCAAATCAAGCCGGCCGGTGATGAATGTCGCTATATTAACCAACTTTTAGCATTTCAATATCCATATTGCATAAAAAAAGCAATTTATGTAGAAAAACTAACGGGCCGCAGCGAGATAAAAAAATCATGATAGCCACTTGTCCCTTTAAAGTCAAAACGATGCTGGATTAATAGAGTGAGAGGCTAATTGTGGTGCTCGGTAAAAATTCTAGTCTATTCTTCCTTTAAAAAGACAGTTTACATGTACCTGTATGGTCAAGGAGTGGACTAGGATCTTTTTGGTACCACTTCTTTCTACGTTGTGCAATAAGCTTGCGCCTTTTACGTACTGGCATATTTACAGTTTAGACTGGCGTCCGTCTATACCTGGAAAGATGAAAAAATGAACATAGAAACAAGTAACTAGTAATATATGGCTGCTTTTAAAGAAGTACATCAAGACAGCTGGTCAGGATTGGTAATGCTTTTCCGCATGACAGCTATCTATAATTCGAAATTACTATATTACAATAACATGTCGCCCGCTGTCAACCATTTATCCATTTCAACCAATCAAACCAAAATGATATCTCCGACAAACAACAGCAAGTGTCACTGTATAATAAAGCATGTGCAACTATGTTAAAATACAACCTATTGTCAAGATACTCTGAAAACAACAATATGGCTGAGATATCTAAGTACAGGCAACATGTCAATTGAGCGGTGCCGGCCTGGAAGTGCCTGGGGTCTGGGGTAGAGTACCATACCATACTATCACACTTTTCGCCCTCTTACAGTATTTCATTGGCGACTAGTATTAAGTAAGATGTTGAATTAACGGTTGTCCGCTTGTTCCAAAAAATATGTCAGAAGACGTGATGGGTAGGGAGGTAGAGTTTTAGGTTGGCCTAGGCCCTGGCAGGGGTAGGTAGAGTATAATTTCAATGATTCAGGAAAGTCACAAATTGCTTTCACAAAGTTCTTTTAAATGTTTAGTAGAATTAAATAAAACAATAAGCATTTTATATCTAAGTATAACAACAATACAATATAATACAACCGTTTTAAAGTTTGACAAGCTGGTCGCCATTTTCTATATTTTCCAAAAAAAGCAGTCGAAATTGCGGTCAAATATAAAGAGATTGTTTAAGACCATGCTCAAAAAAATATAATCTTGCAATCGATACAGGCCTATATTTTTGAAAAATATTTCTCAAGATAAAATATAAGCTAGTTTTAGGTACTTTTTTCTTCCATATTTGACCCCACTTTCGCCTAACGTTTTATTTCATTTTTATGATTTTTTCTAATTTTGCTCATTTTCAGCAACCGATAAATTCCTTTAAAAGTAAAAAAAACTCATATCGTTTAGAATCATGCAGCTCTTTGGCTTTTCTACTTTTCATAAAGATTAGATTTGGCGAAATGTGTTAAGAACTGTTTGAAGAGTTTATCAAATCCTACAACCATGTTTACGATTATTCGCCTTTTTGCGGGCCGAGAATTTTTGCATTGAAACACACAAGAATTTTGTTATACCTACTGACCTTAATATAATAATGGATTTATTTTAATAAAGCAATCAAAAGATAAAAGAGTACTTACGGTTTCCTTTCAACACGATAATTATATCCGATTGAATCGCAAAACACTAAATATTGATGGATTTATCACACCTTTTTCACCGCTTCGATTGTTTATAGAAAATGGCCGCTGATGCCCGGATGAACCGATGACGTCACAGACAACAACCATAATTGAGGGGAAAATCGTGTGTCCAGACCAGTTAATGTATAGTGACCCTGCCTAACGGCTCGGGTGAATATAATTTCCAGGCAGGGAATGTGAGCCCATGTCCCCTGTCAAGAATCCTAATAACTAATAATGTATATAACTCACTCTCAATAGTGTGATAAAGCCATTAGTCAGGAGGGCGTAAGTACTCTCTTGCGTCTCTTGTTTTGTATGACTGACCCTTATTCCTAAAAACTGAATAAAGATACGTCATTTATGGTTACTGTTAAATGTGTATTCTTTTTTTACTATAAAAACTACGTTATAAAAAGGAAAAGCAAACAGTCATGTAAGATGGAGTTTCTCATATGAGGGCGCTCTAATCATCTCAGGTTACACTAGTCTTGTGACTGTTTGCATGCTAACCTTAATATAAATGTTACCTCTGCTGAAACACCTTTTGGACTGCATCGTAAATGGATACCTATATCAAAGCTTTAGAAGTATATGCGTATGTGCAATTTTCATTAAGGTCATTTTTTTTGCTTACACTGCTGCACACATGCAACTTAGATACATGTGAAAAGGAACTTCTTTTCAGGCGACGGCCTATTTTTAATGCCACTTTTATGTGTGCGAAGGTCATGACCCTACACTTCGAGGAAATCCCCAAACACATTTATGAAAATCACACACTTCCTTTTTTACCATGCCATATTATACATAAACAATCATATGGATGAAAGCTATGTTAAATAATAATCAGAAATAAATAACAAATTCAAGGAAACATAACTGAATTTCACACCTAGTCTCTCATCCAATCAAAACGATGCTTATGTATGCATTAGACATGGGACTTTTTAAAAGAAGTTAACTTGTTTAGACATAAATAAAACCATGCATTGTCTAGATAAATGACCAAAGTGCCGTGCGATGCATATTTTGTGATTGTTAAACTAAGTTTTCATTTAGGGTTTCAATAATTCCTAGCAAGTTCGTTATCGTTTACTTCGTTTTCAGTTTTTTTCCGACTTTTCCGACAAAGTTCAATCACCCTTAACTACACAACTAGTAAACGTTCTATTAATGGTGTTACGTGTTTAAATGGTTTAATAAGACTTCTAAAATATATAGGTTCTCAGGAATTAACTAAATCAATACTAAATCCAACAAAGTTGGCACAGTTGCCGCCATGTTTAAGACTATGATACAGCAGTTCAGAGTAGACGTCGTACATGTAACTGCAGAGTAGACGTCGTACATGTAACTACAGACGTCGTACATGTAACTACAGAGTAGACGGCGTACATGTAACTACAGACGTCGTACATGTAACTACAGAGTAGACGTCGTATATGTAACTACAGAGTAGACGTCGTACATGTAACTACAGAGTAGACGTCGTACATGCAACTACAGAGTAGACGTCGTACATGTAACTACAGAGTAGACGTCGTACCTGTAACTACAGAGTAGACGTCGTACATGTAACTACAGACGTCGTTCATGTAACTACAGAGTAGACGTCGTACATGTAACTACAGACGTCGTACATGTAACTACAGAGTAGACGTCGTACATGTAACTACAGACGTCGTACATGTAACTACAGAGTAGACGTCGTACATGTAACTACAGAGTAGACGTCGTACATGTAACTACAGAGTAGACGTCGTACCTGTAACTACAGACGTCGTACCTGTAACTACAGACGTCGTACATGTAACTACAGAGTAGACGTCGTACATGCAACTACAGAGTAGACGTCGTACATGTAACTACAGACGTCGTACATGTAACTACAGAGTAGACGTCGTGCATGTAACTACAGAGTAGACGTCGTACATGTAACTAACAGCAAAATTCACCTGGAATGACGACATCTATACTGGCGGTCAATGAAAACGCACCAGTAGATTTTTCATTTCATTTCATTTCATTTTGTTTCAGGCTAAAGATACATATATACATTAGTTACAATAATCACAGTTTTATAATAAGCATAAATTATCAAGATGATATCACACTAAATGTCCCATATATTATCACAATGTTTCTTATATCACAGATTTAAATATCATAAAAGGCTTGGAATTGCGGAAGTATATCACTAGATGAGAGAATATATTATAGAAATGTGTTAACTATACCCAAATAATACAAGTATCTGTACCTTAGTACGGCCCACAAAGCCCACAAAGCCAGTTTGACTCATTTCCGATGGGGTCCTTATACGTGGCAAATTACAATAAAAGTTGAAGGTGTTCGACAATAATACAATAATGTTATCAAAACATGAACAGATTTAGGTTTTTGGAAATGTATGTTTCTATAATATTATTCAAAATGTCAATATGAATTATTATCTCAGTCAAAATTAGACTTTTTAAATATTAATACATTTCATTCATCAGTTGTACTTTCTCTAAAAGGTATTTTATAACAGAAAATTTATCATTTTTTATCATCTTTATATTATCAGGTAAGGAATTCCAGTGTTTAATAGTACTATAACAGAATGCACATCACATGATATTTGCAGCTCCATAGCAAATTGCTTGATCTAGTGTAATACGGATTTTTATCTCATAACTCTTGGTGTGGGTGTGGAATTCTATACTTGCCATATATAACTAGTTATATAAGTATGCAAATAAGCATATGCGCTGTAAACAAATAATTGTGTGACTTTAATTGAACACCATACACCTTGTTTAGGAAATTTGAGACAATCAGTGTTTGCAATTCGTAATTAATATCATTCCATTTCAAAATTAAGCGACCATAGTTAATCAAAATGACTAAATACATTTACAAGTGACCAGAGTAAATCAAAACGACTAAATACAATACAAGTGACCAGCGTTAATCGAAATAACTAACTGAAAACTTAACCAAAGGAGTCCTAACACTTAACAACCAAACTCTCTAGAACCTCTCAAGACTCTAGCACTCTTAAGACTTCGTAAAGGCTCCCTGGGCTCGCTGGGACGTCTGTAATTATATCCTGTATTCAGACAATCACTAGCACCCTCTGATCTAGCACCCTCTGATTACAACGTTTTTGTTTATTTTATTTTATTAAAGTGACAAATAACATTGTTACACAATATTACATATACAAAACAATACAGTATAATATAGGCAGTATTAAGTAAACATAAGGCTTATTAGTCACTATAGAAATATCAAATGCATTATTTATTCCGCTATACTGTCTCTAGAATACAAACAACTAACAGAAGCATAGCATATAATACGTTTTGCATATAAAAGTCAATTAAGTAGACAGCCATTGACATTGTTTATGGACATATCAATATTAAATATAGTACACATTAGTTTATACGATTCTCGTTTTTAATACAACAGTTTCATTTGTTTTAAAATCACTCTATTTTTTCAGCCTCAGTAACTGTTTATGGACTTAATTCATTTTATTTATGCAATAAGTCAATTGGAGAAGCACAGTGTTTCTCTCAGTGTAATAGAAGTTGACTCTCGGTGTCCAAACAGATTATCTATAATGTCGTAAGTACGTTAATTCCGCCAGAATAGCCAGAACTTTCTAGTTCTACGTAGTTGGACCGTTGCCAGTTATAAAGGTTAATTGTTCTGCGTAGTTGGACCATTGCCAGTTATAAAGGGTACTGGTTCTGCGTAGTTGGACCATTGCCAGTTATAAAGGTTACTGATTCTGCGTAGTTGGACCGTTGCCAGTTATAAAGTTTAATTGCTCTGCGTAGTTGGACCATTGCCAGTTTATAAAGGGTACTGGTTCTGCGTAGTTGGACCTTGTCAGTTTATAAAGGTTACTGGTTCTGCGTAGTTGGACCGTTGCCAGTTAATTAAGGTTACTGGTTCTGCGTAGTTGGACTGTTGCCAGTTTATAAAGGTTACTGGTTCTGCGTAGTTGGACCTTGTCAGTTTATAAAGGTTACTGGTTCTGCGTAGTTGGACTGTTGCCAGTTTATAAAGGGTACCGGTTCTGCGTAGTTGGACCGTTGCCAGTTAATTAAGGTTACTGGTTCTGCGTAGTTGGACCGTTGCCAGTTTATAAAGGTTACAGGTTCTGCGTAGTTGGACTGTTGCCAGTTTATAAAGGTTACAGGTTCTGCGTAGTTGGACTGTTGCCAGTTTATAAAGGTTACTGGTTCTGCGTAGTTGGACCGTTGCCAGTTTAATGTGCCAGTTTATAAAGGTTACTGGTTCTGCGTAGTTGGACTGTTGCCAGTTAATTAAGGTTACTGGTTCTGCGTAGTTGGACCTTGTCAGTTTATAAAGGTTACTGGTTCTGCGTAGTTGGACCGTTGCCAGTTAATTAAGGTTACTGGTTCTGCGTAGTTGGACCTTGTCAGTTTATAAAGGTTACTGGTTCTGCGTAGTTGGACCGTTGCCAGTTTATAAAGGTTACAGGTTCTGCGTAGTTGGACTGTTGCCAGTTTATAAAGGTTACTGGTTCTGCGTAGTTGGACCGTTGCCAGTTTAATGTGCCAGTTTATAAAGGTTACTGGTTCTGCGTAGTTGGACCGTTGCCAGTTAATTAAGGTTATTGGTTCTGCGTAGTTGGACCGTTGCCAGTTTATAAAGGTTACAGGTTCTGCGTAGTTGGACTGTTGCCAGTTTATAAAGGTTACTGGTTCTGCGTAGTTGGACCGTTGCCAGTTTAATGTGCCAGTTTATAAAGGTTACTGGTTCTGCGTAGTTGGACTGTTGCCAGTTTATAAAGGTTACTGGTTCTGCGTAGTTGGACCGTTGCCAGTTTAATGTGCCAGTTTATAAAGGTTACTGGTTCTGCGTAGTTGGACCGTTGCCAGTTTAATGTGCCAGTTTACAAAGGTTACTGGTTCTGCGTAGTTGGACCGTTGCCAGTTTATTAGGGTTACTGTTTCTGCGTTGTTGAGCCGTTGCCAGTATATTAAGGTTAATGGTTCTGCATAGTTGAACCGTTGCCAGTTTATTAAGAATAATGTCTCTGCGTAGTTGGACCGTTGCCAGTTTATAATGGTTAAGTGTTCTGCGTAGTTGGACCATTGTCAGCTTATTAAGGTTGACGGTTCTGCGTAGTTGGAACGTTGCCAGTTTATTGAGATTAATGTCTCTGCGTAGTTGGACCATTAGAAATGCCTTTCTGTAACAAATCTACTGTTTCTGAACTTCTGTTTAGGTGTTTATTGTATGATCAACAAAATACCATTTGCAGGGCTTGTATCTGTATGAAAAGTTGAGGTTATATACGTGACCTGTCTCTCTTTTCCTTAACATTTTTCATCAGTACTATTTTCATTTCCATCGACTGGTAGAAAATGGATCTATTTTTTATTTATATCATATGTAAAGTTGTTGACGACAATCAATATAGATATAAAAATCGAACAGGAAAAGTAGCATTCAAGGACGACAGTCAACCACAAACACACACAGAAACAAAGAAGTCCATATTGCATTAAATTGCAAGTTTGTCTATATTTATGACTTTGACTTGCGATGGGTCGTCCATTCTTATTCCAACAGATCCATCTCCAAAGTTGTGGATATACGGGTTCTCAAGACAGATGTAGTTTCCGGGTTTGACGTCATCATACCGGAAATGCGGCGTTGGGTCGTCATTGACGTGATCTAGATAAAACTCGACCCTAGTCACTGCTGCATCTTTATCCTGTCAAAACATAAACACATGCTTAGATTCACAAGTGTAAGAATAAACCCGCCCGCCCGCCCGCACGCACGCACACACAGAGAGAAACCTTCTCCAGGACTCGTAATGAGTTAATTAATTTAGTGTCACCGGTCATGTGACTATCGTCGCACTGATCTGTATGCGGGGACTATTTTACTTTACTATATACATGTTTAAGACTCTAAATCGTGAACAGGTAACTTTTACTTTTAAATAATGAAGCAATTTATAGTAGATAACTAAAGACAAATATATTTTTGTTTCATCAAGAAAAAATGAAGGCACCTATTCGTACTCGATGATCTGTCGAAATAGTCTGGTTGTAAACAAATCCCATAGTTCTTTGAGCGAAAGTACACAGGTGAGTGCGGAAGCACCGTCTGGTGGGATACAATAAGTGTAACTGTTTAACTTCAACAACATTAAATAATAATTAAATACCGAAAAGGAAAGCTTTTTGCAAGTAACAATCACAACAGAAAAAGAAGCAGACTGTCTAATTGAGTATGTTAATAAGATGTAATATAGTTAACAACCTGTAGATAAACGCCGTGTCTCATCACGTGACCATGGTATTTGAACATAAATGCCACCAGTATGTTGGTCACCCTGTTAGAAAGTACAGACTTGAGGTGTTCATGAGGAATGTCATCGAAGTCATCAGTGATAACACAGTCTGGGAACATGTCGCAGGCTGCGGCCTTGGCTTTCTCTAGAGAACCTGGTGGTTTGACAGCAACGACGCGCGCTTTTTCTGTAAGGAGACAAAGAAGAAAACTATTTAATGTAATAGTATATATATATTATACAAAAAGAAAATATAAGTAACATTTACACATTTATACAGCAATGGCGCAGTTGGTAGCTTACTCGCCTTTCAACAATCCTGGGTTCCAGTTCCCGTTTCGGCGTTTTAAGAATGATGGTACGGTGGTCTACCTCTCGGACTCGTGGGTTTCCATGGGTTTCCGGGTTCTCCGGTTTCCTCCCACATCAACACCACGCAGCGCTCTCATCAGTTCCATTGAGAGTGATTTGCTTAATCGTGAGCAGGTACATGAATTTAACAATGGGCTGAATAAAATCGTACGAGTTTAGGTTGGTTGGATTTATCGGTCAGAGTACATGAACATTTCTGACACTGCAACCCAAATTTAAACTTTGTAACGAAATTAACGCCAACTTTCAATGAGGCGTTTCTTTATCTCGTCAGTATATATACACGATAATCTTTGTGTTTTACTTATATTGCCTATTAATGCTGCCTTTTTGGTTAGAGAATAGTTCATGAAGAGGATTTCTTTATCTATACTGTCCCGTTTTATTGGAAGGATAGTAGGATAAGGGTGAGGTTTGGTTCACCCTAGAACCTGGTTTATACCCCAGCGGCCTTATTTTGCCACTGACCGTTCTAATGCGGTAGCCCTATTGTCAACCCTTTTGTATTTGGCCTTTTATTCATCTTTGTTTCTGCGTGTGTTTGTGATTGACTGTCGTCCTTAAATGATACTTTTCCTGTTCGATTTATATCTATACTAATTAAAGTAGCTATCCCGCCAACAAAAGCCAAATTTTACAAATTATGTACATCATTTCTAAACCTTCTGACCACAAGGTATATACATAACTTATATATTGTAAGAATCCAAACTATATAGACACAATATAACGGCTAAACCCCAAAACTAGAGCGTATAATTAAGAGTTATCAACTCATCATTCGTTTTACGCATATTCAATCATGGGTATTAAAAGATCTCGTTAATCTATACTGTTAATCGTCCCATATACATTATTATATGACATGAACACTTGGATAGAGTTTTGATACTCAGTTGACCCTATATCTAATTTTTATTATAGTGTAATTTTGCCGTTATTTGACGGGTTAGTTTCTTTAATATTCATACTCGTATCCAAGACTTCTCAAGCATATGTAAAAATCGATACAATGTGTGTGATGAAATAAGTTAAGAGTGAGATGTAAGGGTATATCTAACTTGTTATTCTCTAAAGTAAAAACATTGTTATGTTAATAGGATTTGTTCATGCATAAAGAAAGCTTCTGGACAATACAACACCTAGATCTGTATAGTCTGGTTTATTTATAGTGTTTCTGATCCGAGGTTAAAAGAACATCTGTATTCGTGCACCAGATACAATAATCTCGGCTTTCGTTGTTGTGTCGCCTACGATAGTGGATAGCGAGACATAGCAGTCACTTTTCCGGTGGCGGCGTCCGCATTTTAAATCAACTATATCTCAACAACCTCTGCTCGAATTTTTCTGAAACTATATCAGATACATTGTTGGGTCAAGGAACATCACACGTAATGCCATAAATTACCAAGGTCGAGGTCATATTTTGCGTTATTTTCCCGAAACTTAACCTTGGTTAAGAAACTTAACCTTGGTTGGGTAAGTTAACCTCAGTTAACTGTATGTGATTGCCTCATTTTCTTTGTTTGACACTTGGTCATAAGTATTGTTGGCGTTGGTGGACATCACTGAATGACAAAATGTATCAAGGTCAAGGTCATATTTTGCTTATTTTCACCAAACTTAACCTTGGTTAGGTAACTAAAGGTAACTTAAGCTTGGTTGGGAAACTTAACCTCAGTTATCTTTATGTGATTGCCTCACTTTATGTATTTTGTACTTGGTCATCATTGGTGGACATCGCTGAACGACAAAAATACCAAGGTCACATTTTGCGTTATTTTCCCTAAACATCACTTTGATTAGGTAAGTTAACTTTATCTGATGACGTTAATTTCTTTGTTTGGTACTTGTTGGTACTGGTTGACATCGCTGAATGACAAAAATACCAAGGTCAAGGTCATAGTTTGCGTTATTTTACCCAAACTTAACATTGGTTAGGTAATTTAACCTTGGTTAGGTAACTTAACCGCAGTTAACTTTATGTGATTGCTTCACCTTATGTCTTTGATACTTGGTCATATGTATTGTTTGCATTGGTGGACATCGCTGAACGACAAAAAACACCAAGGTCAAGGTAATATTTTGCGATATTTTCCCTAAACATCACTTTGGTAAGGTAAGTTAACCTCAGTTGTTACATATTCCTGCCATTTCACTACCGCTCATGAACAGTCTCAATCAAACCGAGACTGCAATATTTCGTATATGTCGTGCTCGGCCGTTTCCAAAAGTCCATTAATCATTCTCTTTTTTATAGCACAAGTGGCGTTGCTTGTGCAGATCTTTGGAGATCGCTGAGCCCGATACTTATATTTAGTGATCGGTGGTACATTTTCAATTTCTTTTGTTTTCTTAATTTTCGATTCAGTGGTTCCACCACTCGGGCCGATAAAATGCTCTGGGTCTTGTTTAACCACTCATAGGATATGTTGTCTGCTTTTTAATTTGGTCTTTCGGCTGTTACTTGTGATACGCAGGCTTCATAACCGCTGCTCCCAACTAAATTCCTTTTTGTTTATTTCGCGAGGTCTTGTCTTATGTTATGCAATAATACACGCTTGTGAGACACACAGAAGGGTCTATTGAGACACATTTAGGACAAAATCATTCTTACGTGACTACTAGTAAAGCAACGATGAGCTGAAAAGATAGATGCATATTTAAAGGGGACCCGAAGTGTAACAAGCACTGTCATACATCAAATTGTTCGGCATGGTCTGAAGTTTTTGGGATTACGGCATAAATTCTGAAATGTTGGTACTAACTTGGCAGTTCAAGATGGCGTCCAATATGGCCGCTTTTGTTTATAAAACCGGATATATAACTGAAAAATTAATGTAGGGATTGTTTTTCCTCAAAACTCAGTAAATGATAATAAAATTAACTGATTATTTCATAGAAAGTAAAATAAATTTTAAAAATGTTCACCTTTAGGGGTCAAAATCTAGTCAAAAGGTGAAATTAATGCAACAAATGACAATTGACTATACAAAGGTTAGTACTGGGACAACACATTTTGGTATAACACACATTATGATACACCAAAACAATTGTAAGAAATAGTTCTTTAAATAAATGATTTTAGATTTGACCCAAGTCAAAGATATGCAGAGATATCCAAGATGACGTCCAAGATGGCGCCAAATTACCAGTATTTATTAATTACGCAAACTGTGAGCATGTCCAATTTTTTTTTTTTTAAAGTATTTTATATTTAAATATATATCCTTAAATATAAAAAGGTATTTGTTAAACTTTTAAAAAGTTTTTAAGACTGTTCCCCTTTTATAATTTAGGGGTCAAAATTTAGGTAAATATGTCAAATGAGTGCAACAAATGACAATTGACTATACAAAAGTTAGTGCTGGGACAACAATTTTTGGTATAACACACATTGTGATAAACCAAAACAATTGTAAGAAAGTGTTCTTTAAAAAAACAATTTTGAATTTGACCTTAGTCAAAGACATGCAGAGATATCCAAGTTGGCGTCCAAGATGGCGCCAAATTACAAGTATTTATTAATTACGCAAACTGTGAGCATGTTCAAAAAATAATAATTTAAAGTATTTTATATTTAAAATAAATATCCTTAAATATAAAATGGTACTGTTCCCCTTTTATAATTAGGGATCAAAATTGAGGAAAAAATGTCAAATGAGTGCAACAAATGACAATTGACTATACAAATGTTAGTGCTGGGACAATAATTTTTGGTATAACACACATTACTATACATCAAAACAATTGTAAGAAAGAGTGTTTTAAATAAATTATTTTAAATTTGACTTAATTTGACATATCCAAGATGGCGTCCAATATGGCGCCAAGTTACAAGTATTTATTAATTGCACAGAATGTTCAAAATTAATAATTAATTTTAGATTTAAAAGAAAGATCCATAAATATAAAATGGTATTTGTTAAACTTTAAGGGAGCGTGAATGGCATACAAAAAGTGTCAAAACCAAGGTCAAAGGGTAATTTGAGTGCAAAAATGCACTTTTATAGAATAAACCCTTTTCACCACAAATTGTTTATATAAACATCGTTTAAATATTAGGATTTTTTTAATAATGTAAATGTTTAACGCTTACCAGTGTTAACAATAAGGGAGTAAGAGAACAACAACATAATTAACGTTTATGTTGCTTATGGCATAGGTATACGTTTCCGTAACGTTTCTGTCTATGAAAGAAGACGAACTATGTAGGATTAGATTCAAGACTTGCTGGTAATAGGCGTAGGCGTCTTTCATATATGGCTGCGTTCCTGATTTAACATTGACAAAGGAAACAACTTGCCTCACATTTTTTGACGTGGACTTACTAACAAAAAGCATTAGAAGATGTTTTGGCAAGAGAGATAAGTGATAATATATTAATGAAATACTACATAAATTCTGAATAAATACAAAACAATGAGTGGCAAACGGCAAATTTTCTTTTCCCATATAATTTGCTGTAAGATTGGCAGGCTTTAGAGACAATTTCTCCACAAACCTTCAGGAAAAGTCAGTAACCAGTAGTCTTATCTACTTGAATCATCTGTTTGTTCATGTTCAGATTTTGAAACTGGCGTGGCCCAGTTTATAGCATAATAGACTTGCAACTAGAGGACTTGGGTTCAATTCTCACTGGTACCACTGAGCTTAGTCAGTGTATTTTGGGTTGCGGTAAGACACTTTCCCATTAGCTTATCCGTCAAATGGAGATGTCAACACGTTCCCGTGTACTGGAGTTTATAACCAAAGCACGATAAAAAAATGTTTCATTTGTAAAAGTAGGTTTGGTTCTCTGACTCCTATGTATCCTTCTCTTCTCTCTGGGCGGTTCTAAATAATATATTAACTTCAATGCAACAGCTAAACTAATAAATCACAGTGGGCTTTGGCGTGAGTAGAATGCATCTACATGCGTTAAACAGCTACATGCATGATAGCATCCAAGCTCACAACGCAGCTAAACATGGCGAGGTTGTTTCTTTGAACATGAACGCTTGTTATGTTACTATCTACCCGATTTGAAAAAAAAATATCCAGATTAATAAATGATGCTGACTGACAACAAATTCAAAGATGAGCTTTGGAACTTCTACATCTTGTATTCAGTCTAACATTTTATCCCAAAATTTGGCTGAATTCTATGCTTTGGCTTACCAGTCCCAAGTCATCACCCCTCTGCTCTGACCACCACTATCCCTAATCGAAATACTATATACAGTATTTGCAAAGGGTAATAGGTTACAGAGGTTTATTTGTACACCGATTGTTTTAACTGAGGATTGTTAATATGTAATTATTGTATTGAATAGATCAATTGCTCTAATTCAAAATAAAAAGTAGCAACATATTTTAATGCGAAGACTATATGACAATGAATCTGTCAAAATACGAACGATCGTTATTGTGTCAATTTAGAACTGGGATATTACCGTTAAGAATAGAGACTGGAAGATATGTTGGGGAGCCTGTTGAGAGTCGGACTTGTAGATTCTGTGATACAGCGGCCATAGAAGATGAGAAACACTTTTTACTGGCTTTGTTGTTTATATAATGATATCAGGACTAATGTTTTCGGTGAAATTTTAAGACAAAATGAGTTTATTTCTTTAAACACAGAACTGAAAAATGTGTCATTTATTAAAGGATTACCCAAGAAAATCTGCAAAATTTATTGTAAAAGCGTAACATCCGTAGGCGTACCGTTATGTATTCATGAGTAAATGTATACCGTTAATTGCTTAATAATGCTGCTATTATGAACATTTAAATATATATCTAGCTGAATTAATTCACTATATAACTATTTTAGTAACATACATCTTTTATTCATCCATGTAATGACTTGTATTACCACATTTCAACAATGATTAGCGGTTTGTAAATAATATTCGTTGAGCTATTGCAATTTGATTGAACTTGCCATATTTTAAGTACTTCTACTTCACGTACTGTTATTACTTTATCAGTACAGGTGACTTATAGGTCCAATGGACCGGGTGCTTGTAATTTTGTACAATAACTATTTGTAATATATATTGTATGCACATGTCACTATAAATAAAATATTTACTTACTTACTTTACTTACTTATTTACTTAGTTAAAAGGGAAAGACAAATGTGTGAAAAACATGGCAAGGTATTCTATGTTTAGTATTCTACATTTCTTTTATTTGCTTATGCTGAAAATTATGATGTGTGTTTAAACAGTTAAGACTGGGTCCTCTATAACTGGGGCTTTTGTAATGCTGTAATATCGTTTCACGCGATTAACCTTTTTTTGATAGTGAAATAGATTACTACGCATACACTCTTCCATCGGTTGTTTTTCTTACACACAAACTATTCCTGTATGTATTCTGGTGATTTATAGGTCGTCATACTGCTTTCTGCTATACTGTTTCATACTAGCACCTAAATTAGTGATATCATCCGACTGGGAATATCATACTATTTATTTGAAGTCCCTATTCCGCCATCAACAGTCAATTGTACAACATAATTAGCTGTGTGAAGTTGCTGTGAGATCGTAGATCGACATTCAATATCGAGCTGGGTTTCAATGTCAAGCTAGCTCTGAGATCGATATTCGGTTAAACTTATAAGAAGGCATACTGAATACAGAGCTGGGTTTGAATTTTGAGCTGGCTCTTAGATCGATATTCGTTTTAATCGTACACCAAGGCATTAGTGAATGCAGAGCTGGGTTTGATACAGAGATGGCTCTGAGATTGATATTCGGTTAAACTTATAAGAAGGCATACTGAATACAGAGCTGGGTTTTTTGAATTTCGAGATGGCTCTGAGATCGATATTCGTTTTAATCGTGAACCAAGTCATTTTGAAGATCGAGCTGGGTTTGAATTTCGAGCTCGGCTCTGAGATCGTATTCATTTAAACGTATAACAAGCCATTTTGAATATCGAGCTGGGTTTTGAATTTCGGAGCTGGCTCTGAGATCGTATTCGTTTAAACGTATAACAAGGCATTTCGAATATAGAGCTGAGGGTTTGAATTTCGAGCTGCTCTGAGATCGATATTCGTTTTAAACACATAAAAAAGTCATTTTGAATGCAGAGCTGGGGTTTGAATTTCGAGCTGGCTCTGAGATCGATATTCGTTTTAAACATGAACCAAGTCATTTTGAATATCGAGCTGGGTTTGAATTTTGAGCTGGCTCTGAGATCGGTATTCATTTAAACGTATAAACAAGGCATTATTGAATACAGAGCTGGTTGAATTTCGAGCTGGCTCGGAGATCGATATTCGTTTTAAACATACACAAAGTCATTCTGAATGCATAGGCTGGTTTGAATTTTGAGCTGGCTCTGAGATTGGTATTCATTTTAAACATACAACAACGCATTTTGAATATTGAGCTGGATTTGAATTTCGACCTGGCTACGCAATCGGATATTCGTTACAAACATACTAGTCATTTTGAATGCAGAGCTGGGTTTGAATACAGAGCTGTCTCTGAGATGATATTCGTTTTAAACCTTACACCGAGTCATTTTGAATGCAGAGCTGAGTTTGAATACTGAGCTGGCTCGTGAGATCGATATTCGTTTTAAACATACACAGTCATTTTGAACGCAGAGCTGGGTTGTGAATTTTCAGCTGGCCTGTGAGATCGATACTCGTTTTAAACGTGAAACAAGTCATTTTTAATATCGAGCTGGGGTTGAATTTCGAGCTGGCTCTGAGATCGGTTTTTATTTAAACATACAACAACGCATTTTGAATGCAGAGCTGGGGTTGAATTTCGAGCCGGCTCTGCGATTGATATTCGTTTAAAACATATACCAAGCTATTTTGAATAACGAGCTGGATTTGAATTTCGAGCTGGCTCTGAGATCCATATTCGTTTTTGAACATGCACCGAGTCAATTTGAATGCAGAGGCTGTGTTTTGAATACTGAACTGGCTCTGAGATCGATATTCGTTTTAAACATACACAGTCATTTTGAATGCAGAGCTGGGTTTGAAATTTCCAGCTGGCTCTGAGATCGATATTCGTTTGAAACGTGAACCAAGTCACTTTGAATATCGATCTGGGTTTGAATTTCGAGCTGGCTCTTTGCGTGGAAGGTCAAGTTCACACCCACATTTGCTTTATCACGTTTCGATGTACCTCTCCGATACAACTATAAGCAAAGTTTGAAAGGTCTAGTGCATACAGGTTTGTGAAATAGTAACCTAAACACAAAAGTTAAAACGTAATGGAGGGTGTTAGTCAACATAGGTTTTAATGTGTAAGAATTGACCAAAACAACACAGGAAATATGTAAAAAACATAAATAAAAAGAATTTCGAGGGATGGGGGAGGTGGGGGGTGGGGGAGGGGGGGGGGGCGGGGCAACATAGCTATGTGTAAGAAGTGCCAAAAATAACACAGAAATATGTAAAAAAAATACAATTTAAATCCGTTTCAAGTGTGGGAGTGGGGAGGTGGGGGTGGTGGGGGAGGGCGCGATGGGGTGATTGGGGGGGTGGGGGGGGTGTGGGGGGGGGGGGGGGGGCAACATAGCTATATGTGTAAGAAGTGACCATAAATAACACTGAAATGTGAAA
>JAWPHD010017801.1:35000-42851 GCA_037043455.1 Cyrtodaria siliqua | reverse complement strand
ATGTGTAAGAACGGAATATATATGTGTAAAAACGGAATATATGTGTAAGAATATATATGCGTAAGAACGGAATATATATGTGTAAAAACGGAATATATATGCGTAAGAACTGAATATATATGCGTAAGAACTGAATATATATGTGTAAGAACTGAATATATGTGTAAGAACTGAATATATATGAGTAAAACTGAATATATATGATTAAGAACTCAATATATATGCGTAAGAACTGACTATATATGTGTAAGAACTGAATATATATGTGTAAGAACTGAATATATATGCGTACAACTCAATACATATTCGTAAGAACTGAATATATATGCGTAAGAACTGAATATATATGCGTAAAACTGAATATATATGCGAAAGATAGGAATATATATGCGTAAGAACGGAATATATGTGTAAGAACGGAATGAAAATGTGTAAGAATGGAATATATATGTGTAAGAACTGAATATATATGTTAAAGAACTGAATATATATGTGTAAGAACTGAATATATATGTGTAAGAACTGAATATATATGCGTAAGAACTGAATATATATGCGTAAGAACTGAATATATATGCGTAAGAACGGAATATATATGCGTAAGAACGGAATATATATGCGTTAGAACGGAATATATATGCGTAAGAACGGAATATATATGTGTAAGATCGGAATATATATGTGTAAGAACGGAATATATACGTGTAAGAACGGAATATTTATGTGTAAGAACGGAATATATATCTGTAAGAACGGAATATAAATGTATAAGAACGGAATATGTAAGTTTAAGAAAGGAATATATATGTGTAAGAACTGAATACATATGTGTTGGAACGGAATATGTATGTGTAAGAACGGAATATATGTGTAAGAACGGAATATATATGTGTAAGAACTGAATATATATGTGTAAGAACTGAATATATATGCGTAAGAACTGAATATATATGCGTAAGAACTGAACATATATGTGTAAGAAATGAATATATATGCGTAAGAACTGAATATATATGCGTAAGAACGGAATATATATGCGTAATAACTGAATATAGATGTGTAAGAACGGAATATATATGTGTAAGAACGGAATATATACGTGTAAGAACGGAATATATATGTGTATATATGTGTAAGAACGGAATATATATGTGTAAGAAACTGAATATATATGTGTAAGAAGTGAATATATATGTGTAAGAACTGAATATATATGTGTAAGAACGGAATATATATGTGTAAGATTAGATTATATATGTGTAAGAACGGAATATGTACGTGTAAGAACGGAATATGAATGTGTATGAACTGAACATATATGTGTAAAAAATGAATATATATGCGTAAGAACTGAATATATATGCGTAAGAACTGAATATATATCTGTAAAAACTGAATATATATGTGTAAGAACTGAATATATATGCGTAAGAACTGAATATATATTCGTAAGAACGGAATATATATGTCTAATAACGGAATATATATGTGTAAGAACGGAATATGTACGTGTAAGAACGGAATATATATTTGTAAGAACGGAATATATATGAGTAAAACTGAATACATATGAGTAAAACTGAATATATATGCGTAAGAACTGAAAATATATCAGTAAGAACTGAATATATATGCGTAAGAACTGACTATATATGTGTAAGAACTGAATATATATGTGTAAGAACTGAATATATATGTGTAAGAACTGAATATATATGCGTACAACTCAATACATATTCGTAAGAACTGAATATATATGCGTAAGAACTGAATATATATGCGTAAAACTGAATATATATGCGAAAGATCGGAATATATACGCGTAAGAACGGAATATATGTGTAAGAACGGAATGAATATGTGTAAGAATGGAATATATATGTGTAAGAACTGAATATATATGTTTAAGAACTGAATATATATGTGTAAGAACTGAATATATATGTGTAAGAACTGAATATATATGCGTAAGAACTGAATATATATGCGTATGAACTGAATATATATGCGTAAGAACGGAATATATATGCGTAAGAACGGAATATATATGCGTAAGATCGGAATATTTATGTGTAAGAACGGAATATATATGTGTAAGAACGGAATATATACGTGTAAGAACGGAATATTTATGTGTAAGAACTGAATATATATGTGTAAGAACGGAATATAAATGTATAAGAACGGAATATGTAAGTTTAAGAACGGAATATATATGTGTAAGAACTGAATACATATGTGTAGGAAAGGAATATGTATGTGTAAGAACGGAATATATGTTTAAAAACGGAATATATATGTGTACGAACTGAATATATATGTGTAAGAACTGAATATATATGCGTAAGAACTGAATATATATGCGTAAGAACTGAATATATATGCGTAAGAACTGAACATATATGTGTAAGAAATGAATATATATGCGTAAGAACTGAATATATATGCGTAAGAACGGAATATATATGTGTAAGAACGGAATATATATGCGTAATTACTGAATATAGATGTGTAAGAACGGAATATATATGTGTAAGAACGGAATATATACGTGTAAGAACGGAATATATATGTGTATATATGTGTAAGAACGGAATATATATGTGTAAGAAACTGAATATATATGTGTAAGAAGTGAATATATATGTGTAAGAACTGAATATATATGTGTAAGAACGGAATATATATGTGTAAGATTAGATTATATATGTGTAAGAACGGAATATGTACGTGTAAGAACGGAATATAAATGTGTATGAACTGAACATATATGTGTAAAAAATGAATATATATGCGTAAGAACTGAATATATATGCGTAAGAACTGAATATATATCTGTAAAAACTGAATATATATGTGTAAGAACTGAATATATATGCGTAAGAACTGAATATATATTCGTAAGAACCGAATATATGTCTAATAACGGAATATATATGTGTAAGAACGGAATATGTACGTGTAAGAACGGAATATATATTTGTAAGAACGGAATATATATGTGTAAGAAGTGAATATATATGTGTAAGAAATGAATATATAATGTGTAAGAACGGAATATATATGTGTAAGAACAGAATAAATATGTGTAAGAACGGAATATATATGTGTAAGAACTGAATATATAAGTGTAAGAACTGAATATATATGTGTAAGAACTGAATATATATGTGTAACAATTGAATATATATGCGTAAGAACTGAATATATATGCGTAAGAACTGAATATATATGATTAAGAACTGAATATATATGCGTAAAAAACTGAATATATATGCGTAAGAACGGAATATATATATGTCATAACGGCAGATATATGTGTAAGTACTGAATATATATGTGTAAGAACTGAATATATATGTGTAAGAACAGAATATATATGTGTAAGAACGGAATATATGTGTAAGAATATATATGTGTAAGAACGGAATATATATGCGTAAGAACTGAATATATATGTGTAAGAACTGAATATATATGTGTAAGAACAGAATATATATGTGTAAGAACGGAATATATATGTGTCAGAACGGAAGATATATGTGTAAGTACTGAATATGAATGTGTAAGAACGGAATATATGTGTAAGAATATATATGTGTAAGAACGGAATATATATGCGTAAGAACTGAATATATATGTGTAAGACCTGAATATATATGTGTAAGAACTGAATATATATGCGTAAGAACTGAATATATTTGCGTAAAACTGAATATATATGTGAAAGAACGGAATATATATGTGTAAGAACGGAATAAATATGTGTAAGAATGGAATATATATGTGTAAGAACTGAATATATATGTGTAAGAACTGAATATATATGCGAAAGAACTGAATATATATGCGTAAGATCTGAATATATATAAGTAAGAACTGAACATATATGTGTAAGAATTGAATAGATATGCGTAAGAACTGAATATATATGCGTAAGAACGGAATATATATGTGTAAGAACGGAATATATATGCGTAAGAACTGAATATATATGTGTAAGAACGGAATATATACGTGTAAGAACTGAATATATATGTGTAAGAACGGAATATATATGTGTAAGAACGGAATATATATGTGTAAGAACTGAATATATATGTGTCAGAACTGAATATATATGTGTAAGAACTGAATATATATTTGTAAGAAACTGAATATATATGTGTAAAAACTGAATATATATGCGTAAGAACTTAATATATATGCGTAAGAACGGAATATATATGTGTAAGAACGGAATATATGTGTAAGAACGGAATATGTACGTGTAAGAACGGAATATATATGTGTAAGAACGAAATATATATGTGTTATATATGTGTAAGAACGGAATATATATGTGTAAGAACTGAATATATATGTGTAAGTACTGAATATGAATGTGTAAGAACGGAATATATGTGTAAGAATATATATGTGTAAGAAATGAATATATATGCGTAAGAACTGAATATATATGCGTAAGAACTGAATATATATGTGTAAGAACTGAATATATATGCGTAAGAACTGAATATATTTGCGTAAAACTGAATATATATGCGAAAGAACGGAATATATATGTGTAAGAACGGAATAAATATGTGTAAGAATGGAATATATATGTGTAAGAACTGAATATATATGTGTAAGAACTGAATATATATGCGAAAGAACTGAATATATATGCGTAAGAACTGAATATATATGAGTAAGAACTGAAACATATATGCGTAAGAATTGAATAGATATGCGTAAGAACTGAATATATATGTGTAAGAACGGAATATATATGCGTAAGAACTGAATATATATGTGTAAGAACGGAATATATACGTGTAAGAACTGAATATATATGTGTAAGAACGGAATATATATGTGTAAGAACGGAATTATATATGTGTAAGAACTGGATATATATGTGTCAGAACTGAATATATATGTGTAAGAACTGAATATATATTTGTAAGAAACTGAATATATATGTGTAAAAACTGAATATATATGCGTAAGAACTTAATATATATGCGTAAGAACGGAATATATATGTGTAAGAACGGAATATATATGTGTAAGAACGGAATATGTACGTGTAAGAACGGAATATATATGTGTAAGAACGAAATATATATGTGTATATATGTGTAAGAACGGAATATATATGCGAAAGAACTGAATATATATGCGTAAGAACTGAATATATATCTGTAAAAACTGAATATATATGTGTAAGAACTGAATATATATGCGTAAGAACTGAATATATTTGCGTAAAACTGAATATATATGTGAAAGAACGGAAAATATATGTGTAAGAACGGAATAAATATGTGTAAGAATGGAATATATATGTGTAAGAACTGAATATATATGTGTCAGAACTGAATATATATGTGTAAGAACTGAATATATATTTGTAAGAAAACTGAATATATATGTGTAAAAACTGAATATATATGCGTAAGAACTTAATATATATGCGTCAGAACGGAATATATATGTGTAAGAACGGAATATATATGTGTAAGAACGGAATATGTACGTGTAAGAACGGAATATATATGTGTAAGAACGAAATATATATGTGTTATATATGTTTAAGAACGGAATATATATGTGTAAGAACTGAATATATATGTGTAAGTACTGAATATGAATGTGTAAGAACGGAATATATGTGTAAGAATATATATGTGTAAGAAATGAATATATATGCGTAAGAACTGAATATATATGCGTAAGAACTGAATATATATGTGTAAGAACTGAATATATATGCGTAAGAACTGAATATATTTGCGTAAAACTGAATATATATGCGAAAGAACGGAATATATATGTGTAAGAACGGAATAAATATGTGTAAGAATGGAATATATATGTGTAAGAACTGAATATATATGTGTAAGAACTGAATATATATGCGAAAGAACTGAATATATATGCGTAAGAACTGAATATATATGAGTAAGAACTGAACATATATGCGTAAGAATTGAATAGATATGCGTAAGAACTGAATATATATGTGTAAGAACGGAATATATATGCGTAAGAACTGAATATATATGTGTAAGAACGGAATATATACGTGTAAGAACTGAATATATATGTGTAAGTACTGAATATGAATGTGTAAGAACGGAATATATATGTGTAAGAACGAAATATATATGTGTATATATGTGTAAGAACGGAATATATATGTGTAAGAACTGAATATATATGTGTAAGTACTGAATATGAATGTGTAAGAACGGAATATATGTGTAAGAATATATATGTGTAAGAAATGAATATATATGCGTAAGAACGGAATATATATGCGTAAGAACTGAATATATATCTGTAAGAACTGAATATATATGTGTAAGAACTGAATATATATGCGTAAGAACTGAATATATATTTGTAAGAACGGAATATATATGTGTAAGAACGGAATATATATGTGTAAGAACGGAATATGTACGTGTAAGAACGGAATAACGGACGGAAGAACGGAAGAACGGAATATATATATTTGTAAGAACGGAATATATATGCGTAATTACTGAATATAGATGTGTAAGAACAGAATATATATGTGTAAGAACGGAATATATACGTGTAAGAACGGAATATATATGTGTATATATGTGTAGAAACGGAATATATATGTGTAAGAAACTGAATATATATGTGTAAGAAGTGAATATATATGTGTAGAAACTGAATATATATGTGTAAGAACGGAATATATATGTGTAAGATTAGATTATATATGTGTAAGAACGGAATATGTACGTGTAAGAACGGAATATAAATGTGTATGAACTGAACATATATGTGTAAAAAATGAATATATATGCGTAAGAACTGAATATATATGCGTAAGTACTGAATATATTATCTGTAAAAACTGAATATATATGTGTAAGAACTGAATATATATGCGTAAGAACTGAATATATATTCGTAAGAACCGAATATATGTCTAATAACGGAATATATATGTGTAAGAACGGAATATGTACGTGTAAGAACGGAATATATATTTGTAAGAACGGAATATATATGTGTAAGAAGTGAATATATATGTGTAAGAAATGAATATATATGTGTAAGAACGGAATATATATGTGTAAGAACGGAATAAATATGTGTAAGAACGGAATATATATGTGTAAGAACTGAATATATAAGTGTAAGAACTGAATATTATATGTGTAAGAACTGAATATATATGTGTAACAATTGAATATATATGCGTAAGAACTGAATATATATGCGTAAGAACTGAATATATATGCGTAAAAACTGAATATATATGCGTAAGAACGGAATATATATGTGTCAGAACGGCAGATATATGTGTAAGTACTGAATATGAATGTGTAAGAACGGAATATATGTGTAAGAATATATATGTGTAAGAACGGAATATATATGCGTAAGAACTGAATATATATGTGTAAGAACTGAATATATATGTGTAAGAACAGAATATATATGTGTAAGAACGGAATATATATGTGTCAGAACGGAAGATATATGTGTAAGTACTGAATATGAATGTGTAAGAACGGAATATATGTGTAAGAATATATATGTGTAAGAACGGAATATATATGCGTAAGAACTGAATATATATGTGTAAGACCTGAATATATATGTGTAAGAACTGAATATATATGCGTAAGAACTAAATATATTTGCGTAAAACTGAATATATATGCGAAAGAACGGAATATATATGTGTAAGAACGGAATAAATATGTGTAAGAATGGAATATATATGTGTAAGAACTGAATATATATGTGTAAGAAATGAATATATATGCGAAAGAACTGAATATATATGCGTAAGAACTGAATATATATGAGTAA
>JAWPHD010017801.1:0-15000 GCA_037043455.1 Cyrtodaria siliqua | reverse complement strand
TCTGTTAGTAGTATTCGTACAATAAATAGAGATTATTTAACTGATGGGATAGATTATAGGAAAATCCTTCACGAAATGGTAGGCGTGTTTAATAGATCGTTTACATGACTGCATATTTCCAGACTATTTGGAAAAGTACTATGGTAATCGCGAAGCAGTATTAGATATATATGCGATGCAATTATATATAACGATATTGTATATACCGTGTGTGTGTGTGTGCGTGCGTCCGTGCGTCCGTGCGTGCGCGCGCCTATATTATTAAATAGTAATGTGTGTACATCATATATATAAAAAAAGTTATTATAAATAGTATTACGTTAAAAAACGGGTACTTTAAAAAAGAGAAAGTATAAAAGAAAAGAGAAAGAAAGTGAGAAAAAGGCGAAAAGAATATAAAAAAGGGAAAAGACAAGGAAAAAATAAAACGTTACACTTATGATAATAAAAACAAAAATTGACTGGAGTCTTATATCATAATTTCATCATTTAAATAAGCAATTGTAACAATGCATTTATCAAACTTAACAGACAAGTCACACGTGGATGACAGCGATGTTACACATGGCTGCACACTATTGTTTGGGGGCGCTTGTTTCAGCCAAAGGTTTTTCTGCAGTAACTTGGGCAATTTAAATAATACGAACATGAGTTATAAATGACTAGAACTGGTATTTTTAGTGGTAAATAAAACTGCTTTACTTTTGAAAATCGGTTTAGAAATAAATTTTTTACAGCCAAAATTATTTTTGATGGGGCTTTTCCTATATGTGAATTCCTTGTTGGTGGAATAGCAGAAAATTAAGAAATTTCAAATAACTTCAGTTAGCCTTCATATGTTGCTATACAACTTTCAGGGTGTTTTAATTTACTAATATCCAACAACTTAAAACCATTTTTGGATAAAAATTCTAAAAAAAAAAACAAAAAAACATTTCATGCTGCAAAATTTTGCATTGAAAATGTCCCATCCAAAAACAGCTTTCGCACATGAAATATTTATTTCTCAACCGATTTTGAAAAGTAAGGTATTTTTATTTACAATTAAAAATGTCTGTTTTACTGATATACAACTTATTTAGGGGTCTTCCGACTAAAAATGTTGACCAGTTTTTCAACGTTTCGATGACGATTTCTCAGTACTGTATAGAGCGATATTAAAATATATACCAATGTTGGACACCTTGAACACTTGGGTATAGAAGGCATGTAGAGTTAAATGATTTGCTCTTTTAATTAAAACAATATTCAGCATAGACTGAACTTAGTTAGAATTACCTGTATTCCAAGTGATTACCCTTGTATAATGTTCTATTCTATGATATGGCTGCTGGACTCAGATGACTTCCCAACTCATGTAGGACACTTTTGTTCGATGTCAACTGGTATTTAGCGACAAAGCACATGAGCCGGACCCCTATGATAACAGCATAACATAAATATCCCCACCCCCACCCTCTTCATACGTGTTTAAATTAAAACAGTTGACATTTTTTTCCGATGGAGGGAGTAAAACCGTAATTACCATTAGTAGCTGTGATTTCTTCGAAATTGTATAGGGGTCTTCCCTGTTGGTGTATACATGGCACGTTATCTTTTCTTCTAGAGTGTTACCGCCAGCTTTCCATAGGCATGATCATTACTACCACATACAAGGAACTTCGGTAATCTCTCTTCTTTATCTCCCTTTGTACAATAGCTGTGGCCAATGCCAGTGGACGACAGCTGGCGAAAAATCTATATTGTTATGCAATGTCCGATTCTATTTACGTTTGTATTGTCCGACAACTATTCAACATATATTTCTCCTAATTTACATTTTAATATATTCAGATACGACACTTATCGATTAAATGTATCAATATAAAACCATATAAACTTACTAAACCCGTAGTTTAATCGAAATGGTCCAGACAATTAAAATGTTATGTTATTTTTACCTCAGTAAATGACTGCGCACTGTTTTGCTTATACCTACATAGTACATGCTAATTTAGTACGACGGGAACCAGACTACAGCAAGTGAAGATGTGCACCTGGGTTTTCGTTTTTATTTTGGAGCAAGAATCACAGAGTTACGACCCTTGTCAAAATAGGAACTGAAAAACTTGTGTTTACAGGAATGTTGACCAACAAGTGAAGATTTGCCTCTGAGTTTGTTTTTATTTTGGACCAAGAACCACAGAGATGTGGCCTTTGATTTAGTCAAAATAGCGGCTGAAAAACTCTCGTGCCGTCATCCATTACTATTTAACCCACGGTTGCCAAACTTTACAGGAATGTTGACCAGCAAGTGAAGATGCGCACCTGGGTTTTCTTTTTATTTTGAACCAGGAACCACAGAGTTATATCCCTTGACTTAGTCAAAATAGAGGCTGAACATGTTGTGCCGCGCGATTCTCTAACTATTTAACCCACGATCACCAAACTTTACACGTATGTTGACCAGCAAGTGAAGATGCGCATTTGATTGACCAAGAATGTGTTTTTGAACGTGTTTATCAGTGTTTATGTTCATTATCAAAATCCTATGGTATAGTTAACGGGGGCATCCGTGTCCTATGGACACATTTTCTAATTTTGCAAATGGCCTTATGGAAATACAAATACTTCCATTCGTCCATACCATTAATTCCATCAAGCGGGTGGTCTGCTTCCATCACCAAAAAAAAATAAATGACGTAACAAAACATTCAAACGACTCCAAATTAATTTTACATAGCTGTTTAGAACAGAAATCTCAATCTTTACGGTGCTTCTTCAAATTTGGCAAAAAAAATATTTATGTTATGGCCAAACAATATGGTAGGTAAGGTAGGTAGTGTACCCTGAAACACAGGTGTTTTTTATTTTGGCCTCATCAGTAGTTCAGTAAGTTTAAAAAAAATCAAACCAGTTGAACAACTCTGCTCTGGAAATTCTTTGTGTATGGCTTCCATTTTTTCCAAGTTTAATTTGGATACATATATGTGAATATAACCCATAATTCTATCAATTTCTCACCCTCCAACTCCCCACTTCACAGCACTAGTTATGTCCCTTTAGGGACCAGGCAATATTTATCGGGGGGTTGGGACCGGTGCAAATAAAAATGTTATATAAAAAAAAAATGTACGTCACATGGCAAGCAAACGGAAAAAGATATCGTCCCATGGTTTGTCGCGTCAAAAGAAGTACCTGTCCATGCCATTTTGCACAATTCCCAATGCCCAGATAAATATTGCCTAGTCCATAAGCACCCTCCTTACCAAATGAGGTATGCTGCAAGCTTGCACAATTTTGTTCACCAATTCTTAATTGTTCGCCACTAGCGGTGATGTTGCCGCAAACATTATGGTAATCTTTGGCGAATTTGCCGCAAACTCGCCAAAAAGCTATACATTCGCCTGAAACATTTATTTATTTGGAACGTTCGCCATAACATCAACACAAACTTACTTGCATGTTTTTTTGTTCGCCACAACATTGCGACAAATTTTACCAATCCGATTATTTGTTTATTGCACGCCGTAACATCACGACAATCTTTTAAATTCAGATTTGCCGGTTCTTTATTCACAGAACATCACGTTCTGATCTGAAGACACTGTTAGCCAAAACATTGTCGCAAAACTTAGACTTTATACAGAATTTTATTATTTCCAGTTACTTACTACTAAAGTGAAATTTGCATTTTATGTCAAAGGACGTACCACATTTGTGAAAAAAAACGTAATAACTGTACGATTTGTGAAAAAATGTATTGAAAGATTAATTGTTAAAAGCGATATTACTCAATACATGCATACATTGTTTTTGTGGGAGGACACTAAAAAACAATTGACAATTATTCAGCATAATATGATACATTTTAGGTAAACTTTCTAATGTAAATGTATCCAAAACAATATTGAGAAAGATGGGGAAATGTTGTTTATCAAAAAAAAATCGGCCACAGTTGTGAAAAATAAAGACCAATTTTGAATTGTGAAGAAGCCGATTTCCGCCAAAGGGAGATAGAGAGAGAGAAATGTGTATGTCTTGTTGAAAGGGCAGACGACATGGACGATGCGCACTATATTTGTGAATTGTGCACCAAAAGTAACTAAACATATTCAGATATACTATATGACGAGATCGATCTTTGTATATATGATTAATAGGTGTTTGTTTATTTGTATATTTATATGCAAATTTCCTATCTGAGTAGATGTTCATTTAAGGTTGAGGGTAAAAGCCGTACCGTACCGTACCTACATTTTGAAACATAACGGAAACAGCAGGTGCGTGGTACGGAGTAGAGTTGGGTGGGATAGTCTACCCGGGTACCCGTGCCACTATTACCCGCGGGTATTCGGGTCCTTGTAGTTGTTATTTCCCTTGGAATAAAAGACGTATTCCCGCAATTAGAGTTGTTTCCTTTGTACCACGGCTACCTGGAATCAAAGCGCCAACAAAAGCCAAGTTATCTATCTATATATCCTGCATCAACCTCTTTCGAGTGACCTATGCAGCTGCGCGTCTGTGCATTAAAAGTTAAAAGATATAGCATCCTACTAGTAAAATAAGACATTTACAAATGAGTGTGGTGAGCATATATGTGTCCTTAAAGGAATGTGAAATTGACCCCATGTCTGATATTTATCTTATAATGTTTATTTAATATAAGTACATCTTTATTTGTGTTAAGTTTGGCAGTAATTTTCTCTCATTCCGGAAAAACAGAAAACTAAATGCACAATCTGTAATTTGGAGCTGAGTTATCGCGGTGGCGGTACTTCGTCTATGAGAAAGCATCATACTGTCATGTTGACGAAAATTTCAGAGCATAATATATGGCAATTAATTGAATTGAAGTCAGTGATAGTAGTATTTCTTCTCGACAACATTATGCAAGTCGAGACTCGGTGTATGTTATGAATTTGTAAAATGAAAATACTTTGTGAACAAATAAAATGTATGACGCAACTTAGTTTTGCATCTTACTGTTAAAAAATTAGCTATGTACATGATGTATGTCCGACAGTCGGACGGAGATGTGAATCCAGAAGGGATCGCGATAATAATCACTGTGATGCAGCCTCGTGGGTAAGATTTTGTTTTGAAACACTTTTGTGCGCATGTTTTTATATAAACGAAAATAGTAGTTTATACATAGTTGATCATAATCATGCATCTATAATCATGTAGGTCTATGCTATAATTGAGCTGTGATAATTATTGTTCTCTGACCGCTCGAGATGTTACCAGGGCTTTATATGTATCCATGTTTTACTTAATTATTATATATTTTATATTACCAGAAAGCCAAATAAATAACCTTTCTAATGGTGTAATTTTATTCCAAATAACTGTTAAATAAATAGGCAAAATCTCGAGTTGGAACTGAAATATATCGCATTTTTTCGTTTCTTAAAGTGTTTTCGCATATCACCGTGTGTTTATTGGTTTGGTCATCAAACATTTATTGTTTAATACATATTTAAATAAGATGCATGGTTAGAAAGCCAAATAAATAACCTTTTTAATGGTGTAATTTTTTATTCCAAATAACGGTGAAATAAATAGGCAAAATCTCGAGTAGGAACTGAAATATATCGCATTTTTTCGTTTCTTAAAGTGTTTTCGCACATCACCGTGCGTTTATTGGTTTGGTCATCCCGTGTCGCGTTTTTTTCTTCCTTTCAGTATATTCAGGTATATATAAGTGCACTATGTTACACCTGCATCAGGTGGTATTAGTTGAACAATCCGGAATTAATCTACGCCATGTTCACCCCTGCACATATAGTACATGTAACTACATATACTTTGCTTTTAACGGTAGACTACAGATTCCTCCGGATATATTATGGTATTTCTGAAAATGAAAAAAAATAATATGAAAATACAGAATATTGGTGATCGTTTTTTCCCCATATAAAACCAATGCAACCAATCAAAACCTCATTTATATCTATCTTTACTACACCAGCATTCATTTGCCAGAAATAAATAGACAAAAAATAATTAATATAAGTGCATGAAAAGGTATCACACCTGCAATAAGTGCATGAAAAAGATATCACACCTGCAATATTTGTTTCGTACGTTTTTAACAAAAACTTGTATTTTCATCGGACTAAAAAAGAGTCAAGTTAACTGTTTACAGAAATATGAATCAACGCAATGTTTAATTTAAACCCTGTTTCATCAAAATATCGTTAAAATATTGTAGTATATCGCTTGTAAAGGTACCTATAGATGTGTAACACTTTGCCACTTCAGCGATTTCAGACGCCATTACACAGTAATGTAAACAAAAGAACCCGTTACTAGCAAACAAACTCCCGTCAATTAACACCTAAATCGATATCGATTCAAAAACAAAATTACATACAATTAAAGAGAAACAGTTTATGTTTAAGATTTCACTAAGGATTAACCTATAAATATTAAAAATGCATCGATGTTATCCGATTTTCTTACCTTGATTTTTCTCTATATTCTTCGCATTTGCAGTACATTTTCAAAATGGCGGAACAGGAAGACAAGTTATTCGGGTTTAAAAGTGGGAGACCAGTCCCTTCATATAAAGCCCTGATGTTACTAAAGAAAACTCCATTAATGGTATACTAGCTATAACTACTGCTGATAAATCATGTATATCTAGCTGTATTAGTGTAATTTAATTAATTAATTGACCCCATGTCTGATATTTATCTTATAATGTTTATTTAATATAAGTACATCTTTATTTGTGTTAATTGTTACACAAATGATGTTCTCCGGTATGTACGGTACGGCACGGATTCTATTTATTATCTAATTACATCTGATATATCTATTACGTATATGCATGCTAATTGTTCTAATATACGATATAAACAAGAGGTCAATGACCTTGAAGCTCTACTGATAGACCTGTGAAGTTTTATGGAAACAGTTTCAGAGAAGAAGTCGCCACAAGTGTTTCCTATTATCACTCTATCTAAAAAAAGATGGTCGCAGGCATCCATGTTTGACACAGAATCAATGAATTTTGTTTAGGACCAACTACATGGCATGCCAGTCATTTTAGTAAAGGTTCCAAATCAATACCACTTATGTTTTTTGTTAAGTAGTTGCCACAAACGAGTATTTAAGCTGTGCCAGCCATCTTGAATTTCCGGCCAACCTGATTTTTACTTAATGGAAATAACTGGACATCCTGTAAATAAATTTATAAAAGTCATTTTGGTAAAGGTACCAAACCGCTTACGGTTTTAGAGAAGTAGTTGCCACAATATTGTATTTAATAAATCTATTTTTTAGACATGCTGGCCATCTTGAATTTTAGGCCAACCTTATTTTTACTTAGGACCAACTAGACATCAAGAGCAATATTCCTATATTCCTAAATATTATGATTTATTATGCAACATTATAATCTCATTCCATTTAATCCTACTCTAAAGAATTTTTTTTTTTCAAGCTTATAAAAATGTCATAATGTTACCAAAAAGTTTAATTATAAAACTGTATCAATTAAATCCCTACAACATCAACCTTAGTATATCCTCTAATCACACTGTGTATCAGAAATGGAATGGTCTGTATTCAGAAATATAGCAGGTGTGTGACCAGGTCAAACACAGGTCATGTTATGCAATTTCTCCTGAGAATTATGTTACTATCTCAGTAGATTTGCTGGTCTGAGGTTATAGGTGGAAAATCAGAATTAAAATAAAATCTTAAAATCCTACCATTTGTTTTCAGTCTTTTTCTGAGAGTCAAAATACAAAAGAGACTAAATCCTTACCCTTCTATGAATGTATAATGGACTGTCCTTTTAATTTGGACCAGTCCATTTGTAGTACAAAGGGGTGTTTCGATCAAATAACTGATGAGCACCAAGACAGTTAAACCCTGATCAGCCTGCAAGATGTCGTGCCAGTCATTTTGCTAAAGGTTCCAAATCAACATCAATTATGCTTTTTGAGAAGTAGTCACCACAAAATCACATTTTTTAAATCTATTTTTAACCACTGCGGCCATCTTGAATTTCCGGCCGACCTGAAATTTTGCTAGGATCAATAACACATCAAGAGCAACATTCCTGTGAAGTTTCAAGAAAATCCATCGAGTAGTTACAGAGGAGTAGTCGCTACAAGTTTTAACTAGATAACTCTATGTAAACAAAGATGGCCACTGACAGCCATGTTTAACATCGAATCAAAAAGATTTTCGACAAGGACCAACATCATGTCATGCTGATCATTTTAGAAAAAGTCCCTTATCAATATTACTTATAGTTTTCAAGTAGTAGTCGCTACAAACTTGTTTTCTGAAAATCTATTTTTAGCTGTGGCGGCCATCTTGAATTTCCGGCCGACCTGAAGTTTTGCTAGGATCAATTAGACATCAAGAACAACATTCATGTGAAGTTTCATAAAAATCCGTCAAGTAGTTTCAGAGGAGTAGTCGCTACAAGTTTTCATTCATGATATAACTCTATGTAAACAAAGATGGCCACTGGCAGCCATGTTTAACGTCGAGTCAAAATAATTTTCGACAAGGATCAACTCATTATGTCATACTGATCATTTTAGGAAAAGACGCATATCAATATCACTTATAGTTTTCAAGAAGTAGTCGTTAGAAACTTATTTTTTAAAAATCTATTTTTAGCTGTGGCGGCCATCTTGAATTTCTGGCCGTCCTGAAATTTTGCTAGGATCAATTAGACATCAAGAGCAACATTCCTGTGAAGTTTCATGAAAATCCGTCAAGTAGTTTCAGAGGAGTAGTCGCTACAAGTTTTCATTATATAACTCTATGTAAACAAAGATGGCCGCTGGCAGCCATGTTTAACGTCGAATCAAAATGATTTTCTATAAGGACCAACATCATGTCATGCTGATCATGTTAGAAAAAGTCCCATATCAATATCACAGAGTTTTCAAGAAGTAGTCGCTACAAACTTGTTTTTTAAAAATCTATTTTTAGATTTGGCGGCCATCTTGGATTTCACATCAACATCAATTTTTGCTAGGATCAACTAGACTCCATGGGCAACATTTCTGTAAAGTTTCATGAAAATCTATTCAGTAGTTTCAGAGGAGTAGTCGCTACAAAAAAAAGTTGACGGACGGACAGACAGACGGACGACGGACGCCGCACCACGGCATAAGCTCTGCTGATCTCTGATCAGTAGAGCTAAAAAGGGTTAACATTTTCTTGTCTTTATATATATTTTATACATCCTACTTTTATACTGGTAAGTTCTTTTAGCTTCGTTACACTAAGTTAAACTATTCATTTCTGCTTTCGGAATTCTCCATACCACGCACCTGCTATTTCCGTTATATTTCGGAATGTACGGTACGGTACTGCAAGGCTTTTACCCACAAATTCATTTATCTGTCAAAGAAATTGAACTGTCAAGGGCGTAACTGCCTATACGTATAGGATAGAGGCTATGAAGAGAAATCCTCACCATTAAAAAACCGAAAGGGAGATAGCTTAGCGACCGACCGCGGTTTCTTAGTGGTAAAGATTTCTCTTCATAGACTATCCGGCTTAGTGTTTACGATAGGTTTTATCGATAGTCTCTATATAGGTCCAATCTAAACCATAAAGAGCGCTGGTAGTAAAATCTTCATGAATAAATGGTGCAAGTATTTGAAATTCTGAGCCATCTGATTGGATTGAAAAGTAGAGTAAACACTAAGCACAATTCGCATGTGTGTGTCATTTTATTCGACAGTCATAAAAAAAAGTTATTTGTAGATAAAAGAAGGAGAGGTAGTGTTATTCTAAAAAAATCTAGATTGCAACCATTCGTAGTTGTGTGGGGTTTTTTTTGTTGTTGTTTTTTGGGGGGCGGATTGGGCGCGGGGCATGGTCCCAAACTACCTATGATCGGTTCACATGTTTCATGAAAATCTGTCAAGCAGTTTTAGAGGAGAAATCACCACAAAATAAGTTTACGGACGGACAGACAGACGACGGACGACTTACCACGGCATTAGCTCTGCTGATATTTGATCAGTCTAGCTAAAAATGGAACAAACACTTATTTAACTGCTAAATAAAGTTTAATCTTTATCTTCTTCAATTTGTACACTGAATCAAAGGAAGTCATACAAGGTCTGCCTAGCAGTTTTTTTAAGATGAGTGATTAGAACTTCTTGATCAATTTATTGTTGTAAGAATATATTCAATAAAATCAATTAAAATTGTTACCTCGTTTTATTTTGTAACATCAGTCATTCGGTAGATTACAGACACACGGCAATCATGAAGTGTTTATCAAGCTTTACAATTAGCATCCAGAGTTATTAATTCAGTATTTTACTTTAAAATGGCTTGCATATAATTAAGTAAAACGCTGAGTTTTCCATTTTCGTTTGCCATTCTTCCATATGGTTATATATATTATTTGGCGTAAAATTAACAGGATGCCCTAAATTTTAAAGAAATCAAGATTGCCGCGTGTCCCTTTAAAACAACTGATACAGTATTGCATGATTATAATATACACATGGACGACAAAATACCAGTCCTTCCTTTGTTACAGGTAGCTGAACAACTGATAAAATTACAATATATATTATTGGATTAACCATATATTATTGTCATTTTTAATTTTACAATATATGAGTTAATTCATGCAAAATACCATTTGGTCCAATAAACTGATCATCGTTGACGCTTGATTTTAAATACTAAATTATTGACCAAAAGTGCAGGCAGAAAAACTAAACAGGAACCACTTGTCCGTCATATTTTTTTAATTTAGTTTTTATAATAGGTTTGACCATCCACATTTAGTTTGCTGATATATAGCTACGAAGTTTCCCTCTTTGTTCGTATATTAATTTATAAACATTTTTTTTGAAGAAAGCTCCTAGATGATTATTTTTTAAAAGCAAACGCCACAGATGATCTGGACTATTGGTCTACAGGAGTCTGCATTATTAACATTTGTACTATAGACTCCACTGCAATCATATTCATTGAGGATTATTTCCCCTCTCGTGTAATCCCAATGAAATTGCTTTTAAACTATGTGTAGTATGGATTAATTAATCAATACGCATTACATGTAGCAGATTCATATTAAACTGGATGAAGTTTCATGTAAAAATTATTTCTATTTTTTGTTAACCCTTTTTATAGGCAATCTCAATAGGATTGCTCACAAGGGGACATATTCCTTAAATGGCGTCTGAATCTTGTAGGACAACTGACACCGACAGCCGAACTGTCATATTTATGACCCACAAAGTGGCCCAATGCCACACTGATAATACTAGTTAATAGTACTTTTGTGAATGTTGCCTGGCCTTACTGTGGATATTTACGACAAACCACACTGTCGTACAAGTCCGATACGGTACAATCATGTACTCTCCTAAACACCAAAATATCCTCTTATAGGCATTAGATGGACAGTTTGCTTGCTTGGATGAACAACAAATTATTTTGAGTTGCTTGGTCCAGACTTGTTTCTTTTCTCATTATTTTTACAGCAAATTTATTTATTTGTACAAAACGGAAGAAAAACGATTAGAACAGGAGTAAAATATGCGTTGGACAGGCTACAGAAATGGCCCTCTGCTCCATGATGTTCTTCTCCAATTTACCTGCTTGATTAACAGAACACCACAAGCAATTAGCAAACTGTCCGTTCCTTAGCCGCGGTCAAGGAATTGTATGTTATTCACTCAAGTAAGCACACTGTTAGTCTAATGTCTATAAAGGGAACTGTGGTATTAAGACGTGTACTGTATATATTACATAGTCAACGGCTGATCACAAATTATTATGAACAAATGAATGCTAAGCTAAACATTTATTTATTTTAATACACTAATGGAAAAAAGATTGCGGATTGCGAACTCAACATTTTAACTGAATTGAACTGAAATGGGGTTTTAAGGCGCACCAACACATGAAAGGTTATATGGCGCCTAAGGATACAAGGAATGAACATGTCAGGCTCATCCTCCATGTACATCGAGATAAAATATAGAGAATGGGCCTAGAACCTTCTCACCCTGAACTGCAGAGTTGCTGCAAATTCTATTGTAGATCCTCCATTTACTCTGGAGCCACGTTATAGTTTTTCTGTCACTGCTCTAGTGATATTAGCGAGATGGCACCTGAAACAATGCAGGGGTCCATGATGAAGACCTTTAATGAGCATGAACAAAAAATGATAAAATGAACATAAATTTGGGGGGGGGGGGGGGGGGGGGGGTCTTACTCCTCTACCTTCCCCTCCAACTATTCTTTGCCCCTTAGCCCGGAACCACACAGGGAAAAGCTAAGTAAAAACGTGGGATAATTCAGGTAAAATACAAGACAGATTTATGGTTCTTGCCACATAACATTGAGTAATGATAACAAGAGGTCAATGACCTTGAAGCTCTACTGATTGATTTTGTTTTCAGGAAGAAGTCGCTACAAACTTGTTTTTTGAAAATCTATTTTTAGCAGTGGCGGCCATCTTGAATTTCCGGCCGACCTGAAATTTTGCTAGGATTAATTAGACATCAAGAGCAACATTCCTGTGAAGTTTCATGAAAATCCGTCAAGTAGTTTCAGAGGAGTAGTCGCTACAAGTTTTCATTATATAACTCTATGTAAACAAAGATGGCCGCTGACAGCCATGTTTAACATTTAATCAAAATAATGTTCGACTCGGATAACCATCATGTCATGCTGATAATTTTAGAAAAAGTCCCATATCAATATCTCTTATAGTTTTCAAGAAGTAGTCGCTACAAACTTATTTTTTAAAAATCTATTTTTAGCCGTGGCGGCCATCTTGAATTTCCGGCCGACCTGAAATTTTGCTAGGATCAATTAGACATCAAGAGCAACATTCCTGTGAAGTTTCATGAAAATCCGTCAAGTAGTTTCAGAGGAGTAGTCGCTACAAGTTTTCATTATATAACTCTATGTAAACAAAGATGGCCGCTGGCAGCCATGTTTAACGTCGAATCAAAATAATGTTCGACTCGGATAACCATCATGTCATGCTGATAATTTTAGAAAAAGTCCCATATCAATATCTCTTATAGTTTTCAAGAAGTAGTCGCTACAAACTTATTTTTTAAAAATCTATTTTTAGCCGTGGCGGCCATCTTGAATTTCCGGCCGACCTGAAATTTTGCTAGGATCAATTAGACATCAAGAGCAACATTCCTGTGAAGTTTCATGAAAATCCGTCAAGTAGTTTCAGAGGAGTAGTCGCTACAAGTTTTCATTATATAACTCTATGTAAACAAAGATGGCCGCTGGCAGCCATGTTTAACGTCGAATCAAAACGATTTTCGACAAGGACCAACATCATGTCATCCTGATCATTTAAGAAAAAGTCCCATATCAATATCTCTTATAGTTTTCAAGAAGTAGTCGCTACAAACTTATTTTTTAAAAATCTATTTTTAGCCGTGGCGGCCATCTTGAATTTCCGGCCGACCTGAAATTTTGCTAGGATCAATAAGACATCAAGAGCAACATTCCTGTGAAGTTTCATGAAAATCCGTCAAGTAGTTTCAGAGGAGTAGTCGCTACAAGTTTTCATTATATAACTCTATGTAAACAAAGATGGCCGCTGGCAGCCATGTTTAACGTCGAATCAAAACGATTTTCGACAAGGACCAACATCATGTCATCCTGATCATTTTAAAAAAAAGTCCCATATCAATATCTCCTATAGTTTTCAAGAAGTAGTCGCTACAAACTTATTTTTTAAAAATCTATTTTTAGCCGTGGCAGCCATCTTGAATTTCCGGCCGACCTGAAATTTTGCTAGGATCAATTAGACATCAAGAGCAACATTCCTGTGAAGTTTCATGAAAATCCGTCAAGTAGTTTCAGAGGAGTAGTCGCTACAAGTTTTCATTATATAACTCTATGTAAACAAAGATGGCCGCTGGCAGCCATGTCTAACGTTTAATCAAAATGATTTTCGACAAGGACCAACATCATGTCATACTGATCATTTTAGAAAAAGTCCCATATCAATATCTCTTATAGTTTTCAAGAAGTAGTCGCTACAAACTTGTTTTTTAAAAACCTATTTTTAGATTTGGCGGCCATCTTGGATTTCACATCTACATGAATTTTTGCTAGGATCAACTAGACTTCATGGGCAACATTTCTGTAAAGTTTCATGAAAATCCATTCAGTAGTTTCAGAGGAGTAGTCGCTACAAAAAAAAAGTTAACGGACGGACGGACAGACAGACGGACGGACGGACAGACGGACGGACGACGGACACCGCACCACGGCATAAGCTCTGCTGATCTCTGATCAGTAGAGCTAATAAAAATGTGTGTCGAGTTTCAAAGCTTTCCGACAATGTTTTTTTGAGAAATGAGTAAAACAAAATCTTTTAACCAAAACGTCAAAATGCGTGGACAGAGGAACTGACAGTAATCACCAAACAAAAAGCCTGGGCCCATTTTATGGAACAACTTTAGATCATTTTGATCATAAATTAATTTCTTAAATCCTTCATTATTAATTACTTTTTAAATAAACGTTATTTCATTTCATATTCTTATACATGTGATATTTCTGCACTACGTGCACACATACTTGTTTGCATTGAATGCTTTAATAGGTGAAAAAAGTGAAAGATTTTAAGATTATCTTAAGATGTTTAATAAACATGGCCCAGGATTTGCTCAAGCAATCCGGCTAATTATGTATTATACGTATTGTATGTTATATTTAAATGTTTAGTATCGCATAACATTTGATCATGTAGAAAGAGGCTGGAAACATTTAGAAAGACATCAGTTGACATTTCTTTTCATTTAAAAATTCTCTGACAACTTTTTTGATTTACAGTACTCAACTAAGTGAGCCTTTCAACTTCTGATATAGCTTTACATTGAACAATGGGCAATTACTTTTTTTGCATATTTGAGGTGTGTAAATCAGAATAGTTGTAAGAACTTTTAAATGAAATGTAAAATATATGGCTTCTAAATGTTTCAATCCCTTTCTACACAACATGATCAAGCAGTATGCTATATC
>JAWPHD010017800.1:0-42855 GCA_037043455.1 Cyrtodaria siliqua | reverse complement strand
AATGTTTCCCTATTTTTGGCGTGGATGGGAGCCTGAACACACTAGGACTTGGAGTGTTTGGGCACCCATCCATATGGCGGGCAGCGAAGGTGTGAAAGGAAGGACATATACGTTTCAGTTTAACTTTATTCAGCTCCTGTATACCCAGAGACTGAATTGTAATCTAAACATAAATTATATACAAATTTGCTGTCCGTACGAATTGCTAAAAAACATTTTAAATTGATTGAATTCGGTGCACTTGTAATTATGCTTGAATATCAACCGTGCTTTCAACACTTGCTTAAATGCTTATCAGAAAAGTTGCTTTCATAATGAACATTTAATTTGGTGCACATTTATTGCTTTATGCTTTCTGCTGTAAGGGCTTGCCATAATGGTCTTTTGTGCTTACCGGCAGCCCAATTGTTAAACATTCAATCCATACCACGCCCAATATTTGCCAAATCTATTAAAGTTTAAAAAAAATATTTTTATGTGTTGTTATTACAGTGCTCTCCTATAACCGGAGGTTATGAGTGAGGAAGATTTTGTAGAAACGGGGAAAAAACGAAACTCACGATTTTTTGTGTTGAAAGGGTACTCTCTGAACTTTATGAACGAGTAAGGTTGAAGACGATTTGTAGCATTAAATGTATTAAACACCACCAGTGTTTGCTCAGAGCTTATTTGTTTGTCCGTGGTAAAAAATATAATACGAGCGTTGGAAGTAGCACCGAAAACAGCCTTATGTAATTCATTATGGTCACATTTGGCTGTTTCACCTGTGTTTGATGAAACTTCGATTTGACTTTTTTCAATCTGATTATGTTTTGTAAATACTCAAATTATTATCCGAGGTAACATCTACTGAGAAACAATCCGGTACAACCCCTTTAAATCGTTTTGTTCGGTACCATTTCTTCCCAGTTTTATCGTTTAATTTAAGTGCTCTGTAAATGATGTCCTCATTACTATGATACTACAAAAGGTGGTTAATGACACTTGCAAATGCAACAAAGGTAGCTGCACAAGTAGTATCTATATGTCGACATGGTTCTCTGAGCAAAAGGCATATCCACGTTAGAATTCGTAAATAATCCGTTGACTTTTTATTGATCAACAGACGTTCACCGTTTTACCCTTTGTAAATGACGATTTATTTCGTCAATACCTGTATTTTGACCACTTTTCTTTTGCAATATCGTATTACTGTGATCATGTTTTAAATGGCGATTGTCGATTTGGTAAAAATACACTGTATAAGCTTTTCAAACGATATTTTGAACGAAAAAAGTCTTCATACGTAAAAAAGACGACTTTAAAGTATATTTTTTGAAAAAGTATGCAATTAAAAGCGTAACATAAAAGACACATTTACCGTGGATGTTTTACACTCAGTGTCAGATTCTTGCTTTTCAATTACATTTCTGGGTGTTTTAAAACAAGAACTCTTAAGCGACAACACGTTTTAATGGACGATGACCGTTCCACAAACAGACATTGATTCAATGGTATCTAGTCGGTTGTCCCGTGTGTTACCGTTTTCCCTTCTGAAATGATTCAAAGAAACCGACCAATTTGAATGTGTAATTCGACCATTGGTGTTCCTTCTTTCTTCTACATGTATATGTATTGGTGATGACGTCAAACTTGTTTATTTTTTATATATCCATTATATCTGTGGAAAGATCTACATTTTCATAGATAAACAAGAAATATCTTTAAAAAAGAAAGTCGGCGCGTTTGGGGAAGCACAATGTATAAGTGATTGATGGTCATGAAGTGAAACAATTTTAATAGCGAAATGTAAGATAGAGAGTAGAGTAATGTAACGTTTTCTATCGGTATTCATATAAAAGTTGACAAGGCAGTGTCAATGTGGAGAATTTGAACAAAACAAGCTAGTGCCTTCCATTACGAAAGGTCATTGTTAAAATATTCCAAGGGCCATAATCCTGAAAACAAGAGGCCTACGAGGGCCTGAATCGATCTACGGGAAAAGTTCACTCCGTTAGATGATGCTACATGCAAAATATCAAAGCGCTAACATTGTGGTTTCAAAAAGAAGATTTTTAAATATATTTACTAATACTTTTGACCCCCGGTGAGGGGCTTATTCTGACCCCAGGGTCACCATTTGTAAAACTTGGTAAAGGAACATTAAATGATGCTACATGCAAAAAATCAAAACTGTAAACCTTGTGGTTTCAGAGAAAAAAAGTTTTAAATGTATTTTCTCTATATTACTATGTAAAACTTTTGACCCCCTCCCACTTCGGGGTGGGGCTAATTCTGCCCCCCCCCCCCCCCCCCCCCCCCCCCGTCATCATTTGTACAAACTTGGCAAAGGACCACCAGATGTTGCTATATATATACCAAAGTTTCAGAGAAGAATATTTTTAAATGTATTTTCTCAATATTACTATGTAAAACTTTTGACCACCCCCTCCCCTCCCCGGGGTGGGGCTAATTCTGACCACATGGTCACCACTTGTATAAACTTGGTAAAGGCGATATGTAATTTTTAATAGGGTTTCATTACCAGTTACCATGTAAAATTAACGAACTTTGCAAGAAAACAGAATAATTTATTTGCAATTTCAGCATTTCTATTCATTTCTTCATCTTTTCCGGTCACGATTCAAGTACAGCGTAACAATCAACAACTACACTCTATAAACAAATCTACTAGTTTCCTTTGGCCTTGTCTGACAAATTTAGCCAATCAGAATTAAGTTTAATAAACACTGTAGGCTTTCATAATTTCTGTATCGCTTTCAACTCGAGTTTTGATAGGCTTACACAGACACACTTCTTGCGAGGCCAAAAGCCAGCTTAAACGGCCGGCTGGCACCGAAAAAAGCCAATAACAAGAGGCCAAATAGGGACTGAAGACGCTCAGCTAGCAAGGTCAACGGCTCCAAACAAAATTGGCGGACGACAAGACGAAAAGCTGTTTTGTTTTGTCGTCTTTTCGCGTGACGTCTTGTTGTCTTGGCGACCCGCCATCAAGACAACAAGACAACATGGCAGAAATCAGCCACCATACATAACACTTAATGTATACTGCAGAAACTAGACGATTTTACGGAATCATTCTTCAAACGATCGAGTGAACGAACTCTTTAAGAGGCACTTAATGATGTATGCTGTAAACAATAGCAGCTTTTACGGAATCATTCTTCCATTAAGTGAGTTTGGGAGATGATTCATCTTAATCATTATACATGTATATTAGCTTTGAAATATGCGTTTCATTATGACACACTTCCGGAAATTTCACATTTGCGATTTGTGAAGAATGCGTACGCTCCACAAAGCTTGCCTAAGTTTAGTCTAACATGCTACATGTCCAATAATCTCAGGTATATAAATTGACGCCCGAGTATTTTAGAATAGCATTGTTATATGGAACAGTACCTTAAAGTTAACTGTACTAAATACAAATGTCGATAATTCATTGTTAATCAAACCGAAACACAACTAATGAAATAGCTGGTTTTATGTTTTAATATGTTGGCTTCATACAAAAGTTGTATTGGGTGGGTAATTAGATAACACGATTATCACAAGCAATTGTATATCTAACAGTAATTTACAGTTATTTATACAAATTCTCTCACCCACAAATACAATAGGCTGGAAATATGTCCTTAAATTATTAAGCAGAAACGTGATTGTTCATTTATAAACGTTTTAAATATTATGGATCCTTTATTGAAATTTAACTCTTTCGGCCAATATCATACAACTGAATTCAGCAATTATATATATCAAAATCACTACTTTTCACAGTTGGTTACATACCTGTTTTATCAGGCCTATACACGATTGTTATTTAAACTCGCTAAATCTGTTTTATTTTTGATTTGATAGCAATGATTAGTCAGGTGATAGTAAAGAAGATAACAATTTAACTAAGTATGCAAATACAAAATGTAATTGAACTAGATCTAATATTGATTTGTGATCAAACGAAGCTCATTCCTCGCATTTTTCCGGTCAATAACAATAATTGAATAACGATAAATAGACAGTATTATGTCAGTGCCTTTTACTATCAAGTTTATTAGGCGAGGCTTAGAAAACGAAGAAGAGCCGAGCCATTCTTCGTTTTCGTGCCGAGCCTAATAAACTTGATAGTAAAAGGCACTGACATAATATACTATTTATCATGTAGATTATCCACATTTTTTGTATGAATTACTATTATTACCTATTTCTCAGAATGTTACGCTTATCGAGGACGCCGCCATGTTTTTTTTTTGTTTTTTTTTATGACGTCAGGCAACGTTACATGCATGACGTCAGATAGCGTTACGTACAATAAACGCCGAGGGATTCCGCATTGATTTGCTCTATTGGTCAGTGCCTAATAAAGCAAAAGTTATTAGGTCACCCCTTAAATTGGCAGAAAAGTGCTTATCTGCATGATAAAACGATTTAATAATGAAGGCTTATCCCTGTATTTAAATTAGCATGCTTACTCACGAAATAGCGTCTTGTTTTTAAATTACAGTAGGTTTATAACACCTACAAGATGTAAATAATGCTGAAAAATTGATCCTTCTGAAGCAAAAAGAAATATTTTTTTCACTCAGTTTATAACAAATACATGAAAACATGACGTAATGCATATTTAATATATCGTATAAGGCTCTATTACCTGAGTTATTTAGTATTAAAAATAGATTATTAGACAGATTTATATAATGTGAGTTTACTTTACTGTATTTATTGGAGGAGCTAAATTCTATTCGTAATTTAAAACTGCCTGCATTATTTATATATAGTTCATTTTCACAACACTGTCGAAGAAGTAATTTACAACCATACTCTCTTATGACTCAGTCTTTACACACATTTTCCAAAGACCATAATAACATACACGCATACATTTCTACTTGAATCTATTCAATAGTTGCTTGACAAATTCACACATTTTTCTAAATTCTTTCTTGTTTGTTGAATTCATAATGTTGTAAAACGTATGTATATTCGGCTTTATTTAGTTTTTCTTTTTTTAAAAAAGTCTTTCGTTACATACTGTTTTATATGTTAAAAGGTAATGGTATTCATCTCCTATATCTTCATTACATAAAGTACAAACTCTATTATTATGCACAATTTTATTACAGCGTTCAGTTTCACTTGATAACTTATGGTTTCTTGTTCTAAACTTTACCATATACCTGAGTAGTTTACCGGGTGTATTTGTCAAGTTTCTCTTAAAGCCAAATTTTATATAATAACTACTAGAGTTTTCAACTGTTTCATAACATTTGTTTAAAAATAGATCTACGAGCTTTTGATGCGCAGATGCAACCAACCACTTAATATTTGGAAAGTCGTGCGTTTCCCAGATTCCACTACAATCACATTAAATTAAGATTTCTGTGATACATTTAAGCCATTTAAAATTAAATTTGTTCTATGTACCATTGGTATATTTGTATAAGCTGTGCAATACTATGTACACATCAGCTGAGAGTTTATTACTTTCTGGAGACACTACCTTTGACCAAAATGATAACATTTTCGTGTAAATATCAATTGAGAATGGCATAGTACCGGTTTCGCCATACACCATACAATTTGGTGTATATGTTTTTATATTTAAGACATGTTTAAAAAACTTTAGTTGCACTCTCTCTATTATTTCTAAATTACCAAACCCCCAGATTTCACACCCATATAACAAAATAGGTTTAATTGTTTTATTAAAGATGTCAATTTGTAAATCGATTGGTAGACAAAGATGCTTTGCTTTTTTAAGTAGGCTGTAGAGAGCTCTAGTGGCTTGACTGGCAATATGTTTTTTTAGCATTATAAAATGATCCACTTTTTCTAAATAATATTCCAAAATATTTGTACTCCGATACGATGCCTAAAGTGTCGTTATTTAATCTAAATAAATAATTCCCTGGTCTACCTTTCGAAAATACTAGAATTTTAGATTTTGATATGTTGAATGTGAGTTCCCATTTATTGCAATAAGTTTGATAAGTATTAAGGGCTTCTTGTAGGTCATCAGCTGTTTCGCATACAATAACGGTGTCATCTGCGTATAACAAAATAAATAATTTTAAATATATAAGAACGTCGTTGTCTATTTCGTGTTCTCGACAACTTACTCCGTTTGCATTTTGATTTTGTGAAAAAAATGCGTGTAAATCATTTAGATAAAAAGAGAACAATAACGGCGAGAGATTTTCCCCTTGTCGTACGCCTGTATTACATTCAAAATAGTTGGACCTTACACCATTTAATGTTACACACGACTTGATATTGTTGTACATATTCCTTATAACGTTAAATATTTTGCCATTCATGTCATGTGATAATATTTCATACCATAATCCTGATCTCAAAACTGTATCAACAGTAGAGAATTTTTTTCTAAATCCTGCTCGATAGCTAATAATACGATCGTAATCACCTGCAAACTTCATTAACCTAGCATCCAATATTGCTGTGAATAATTTACCAAGACAACTTAATAGAGTAATAGGTCTGTAATTTTCTGGTTTTAATGAATCGTCTTTATTATTTAAAGCAGACGGGATTTATTATACCAATTGTCCATGATTCTGGAACTATTCCGGTGTTCATTACTAAGTTGAATAATTTAAAATAAATGTTTTTCATGACCGGAAGTGTAGTTTTAATATGTTAGTTTAAAATGTTATCTATGCCACTTGCTTTATTATTTTTTAACTTTCGTGCTATCTTTTCAATTGCAATTATTGTTATTTCACCATTTATTTCCTCAGATGACTGTGCTAGTTCTGGCGTATTTGCTATAATATTAATGTTTTCTACGTCTGCTTTGAAATTTATATTTTTAAAATGTTCTTGTAAATCATTTAATGATGCATTTACACTATTTTTCTTTTTTGCCATTTAATATTTTCAAGTACTTTCTAGGATTTGATGTATCTAATGTTTTTAGTTTGTTTATATTATCCTTTTTAACATTATAATGAGAATTTCGTATTTGCGCTTTATAAATTTTACTTTGATTTGAAAGGTTCATTTTATTTTCTACTCTTTTCTGCTCTGTGAAACTGTTTACGATGTCTTTTGCAATCTCTGCCAAACCAGTGGGGCTGTTTATTATCGTTATTAATGCATACTCCTTTCAATTTATTGAAATATCCAAACGTTTCGCATGCTGTTTCTTTAAATACTCCAGAAATAGAGTTATCAATGTCATCAAGTTCTAACTGGTTAATACTGCAAAGTAAACACACAAGAGAAATAATTCATTTCTATATGCAAGAGTGGTCATGACAAAGAAGCTACAATATATATAGTTGTACGAACGTCAGTTAACAATCAGAGCTAATACTCCGCTATAGGGTCGTCATGAATACGACACATGGAGTTTGTGTTCTAATACATTAAAGTCCCTTTCCCGCCATCATTAGGCACATTTTACAACAGATGTACACTGTTTCTTAACCTACTGACGACACACGGCTTTAACCAGGCAAGCCAAACCCAAAACTGAAGCGTCGACTTAAGTAAGCGTTACCAACTCATAATTCATTTTAACCATATTCAATCACGGCTGTTTTAAGAACTCGTAAGTAAATCTATACTTTCAACCTTTTGTGGAGTGCGTGGTCCAGTGGTAGAGCGCCGAACTCGTGATCGAGAGGTCGTGGGTTCGATCCTCCGTCGCGGCCACGTTATTTATCCTTGAGCAAGATAATTAATCCACATAGCTGAGTACTAGTTCTACCCAGGAGGCCATCGAGAGTGATTAATCTAAGTTGCAAGAACTTGTTTCGCAATCGATGTAAAATAAATATGTTTAAAATACTTTTAATCGGTACATATACATTATTATATAACCTGAACACCTAGATAGAGTTTTGATATTTAAACTGGATGCACTTACAAGTAGAAGTGGATGTGTTGTGTCAAGTCTTAATATTGAATACAAACTTGAACATTTATGTTCAGCTGACTAACTTACAACGCTTATTTGTAATTGTGTAACATTTGAATTTCAATCCATTTCCTCTCAAACCGTTCTACTGGTTAATTATTCTATATTGATTTTTTCTTTTCTTTTCCTCTCCTTTCCTTTTCATCTCCTTTCATTCAGCCATTCGCGTAAATAGAAAGTATGTATATGTTATGAGAAACGCCGTAACTTATGCCTTAAACACGTGTGATCCGACACAAGTAAGTGTTAAAGGGACACACGGCAATCTTGAAGTTCTTATCAAACATCAAAATTAGCTTTTCGATTTATAAATTCTGTGAAATTTTGACTTTAAACCTGCTTGCATATCATTAAATACAATTTTGAGTTTTCAATTTCCATTGTTATTTTACCAAATGTTGAAATATGTTATTGGTGCAATATTATCAAAAGTCAGCAATATACCAAAACAAATTGCTTTATACTGTTTTTATAATTAATATTAATGATTGCAATGATGCATGTTTTGTAAGTGACGCCGCGAGTTCTTAACAATCAAGATTGCCGTGTGTCCCTTTAATAATTACTAGCGAAACAAGAAATTAGAAGATTCAGTTTAATTAAAGCTGTCACACGAGACAATGAAAGATGAAACCCCTCTCGTCAACAAGCATTGGCGGCTTAAATGGTATTCTAATTTAAAGCTACAAAGATACAATAATACCAGTTAGTTCAAAGGCTTTACTGATTCGTAGTACGGGAAAACTGTTTCGGGAAACCGCAGATCACTACACAAAGGTAATTTGAGTGTCAAGAACTGTATAGGTGATTCTGTAAAATCAACGAACACAAAAAAGAGGAGATGATAGTAGCTGTCTCGAATTTGCTGAGTTTGCTCAAGAGGTGTAATGTAAAAATGAGGGAAAATGGTCCTATAGAAACCAAAGCAATTAAACGCAATGTCACCGTAGGTCCGCAATGAACCACAAACGGAAACAAATGAGCATATTTAAAATGTCAATGAAAACATAAAGAATGGTGAAGACAGGGTTACCGACTTTAAACGGTCAGTAGGCAGTAAGGCCTACAGGTTAGCTTAAATCAATTGTATGTGTACACAACCTCGAAATGATCCTGTTTTCAACGCTCAAATTAATAAAACAGTGTAAATAATCATCAAAAGGAAATCTGTAACAATAACTTCCACATCCAGAGAAATCTGTAACAATAACTTCCACATCCAGAGAAATCTGTAACAATAACTTCCACATCCAGAGAAATCTGTAACAATAACTTCCACATCCAGAGAAATCTGTAACAATAACTTCCACATCCAGAGAAATCTGTAACAATAACTTCCACATCCAGAGAAATCTGTAACAATAACGTCCACATCCAGAGAAATCTGTAACAATAACTTCCACATCCAGAGAAATTACCAAACGATATATTTAAATGTTGTTGTAAAGCTATACACACATACGTAATAAGAAATACCTCAGGACGTATCTAGGATAGATATAAAAATCGCAGGAAAAGCAGCATTCAAAGACGACAGCCAACCACAAACACACATAGAAACAAAGAACACATTTAAGGATAAATAAAAAAATGTAGATAAGACTTCACAAACACAAAGGGGTTGAAAATCGGGCTACCGCCATGGAACAGTCAGTGGCAAAAAAAGTCGCTGGGGGTTCAAACCAAATCAGGTTCTGAGGTGCACCAAACCTCACTCTTACCCTATTGTCATCCCAATAAATGGGATAGTGTAAATACAAATATCCCCACCAGGCTATAATCTCTAACAAATAAGGTAGCATTAATAGGTAATATAAGTAAAACACATAAATGATCATGTATATATCATACAAAAAACAAAAGCCTAGAAAGTCACAAATTAAGTACTCAATGACTTGGCAGAATCCAGAGCAGCAATAGAACAAACCGTTAAGGGTACGACAAGACAAGATTAAGGACAAACATCAAGCGCTACCGTCCTATAAGGATTAAGGTAGACGTCCTCATAGGGTCCACAATCTCTCCGGTCATCGCAAAATCAAGGAGGAAAGCATAGTGGCGAACTGTAAATTGGTCAACAACTAAACACGTAGTACTTTGCAAAATGATAGTGTCATAACCTCTTTTGATAAACGTTTTAACAAGTTTAATAAAGATTGTACGAAAGTGATTATGACTAAGGATCTTACGAAGTGTGTAAATCACATCACCATATAAGTCAGGTTGTGATAGTCCTTGTCACAGAGGAGTTCTTAAATTACTTTTATATTTTAAAAGTAGATCTGGGTTACGATAATAAAATTTTGTAAAGGTTTTTCAAAGTTTATAATAACGGCACCCCTGCTGAAGTAGCATTTTAGTTATACAAGTATTTCTAATATTGAAATCCCCAACACGACTACAAGCTCTCGAGAAATGAATAAGTTGAGAAACATAGACCCCATCAGACGTAACTCGGGGAACATCCCCATTTAAATGGGGATGATTAACAATATCAAAATTAAATCATCTGTCATTCATAGATTTATTTCGCCATTTTCAATAGAGAGATATAAATCAAGAAAAGAAGCGACACTATCAGAAATGATTGTACTGAACAACGGTGAACCACAACATTTGCAGCCAAAGCAAATTGAATTGAATTGGATTTTATAGTCACACCAACAGCTAAGGTCATATGGTTACTTTTCCAGCTTCCAATGGTGGAGGAAGAGCCCAGGTGCCCCTCTGGACATTCGGGCACCTGACAGTCTAAGAGAAAACCAATTTTGTGTATGACCAATAAACCGTTTGGACGAAAATTCATGTACCTGCTTCCCTTTGTCTGGGCTTCAGCAGGCGTAATCAAGAGCTTGTCCAATATCACTAAACATGAAGTGCGTTGCAATATTTAAGGGTCGTATCCTTTTCTGACGAATTTCCTGATTACTATTATAAAGTGGTCAGGAAACCCGTCAGATCCGTTTAACTTCCGGTGTTTATAGACTACATTTCCATTAAAGGTTGTTGGGATATTCCTAGTCGCACAAATATTTTAAGGTTGGTGTTATAAATTTTCGTTGCGGCGATATACTTTTTTAGAAAGACATACGTAATTGATAACGAAAACCTTGCTGAAGAAGTTTACCTGTTATGACTTGATTTTGATCATCATTACAAGCTCTAGCAAAACGAATGAGCTGGGAGGTATTTATCCCGTACGCTATGGTACGAGGTACACCCTATCCTAATGTAGATAGTTTACGATATCTTAAAGTCATCTCATTTAACGTAGTTTTTAATATGTATGAAATCATTAGAAATCGATAGATAAAGGTCGAGCAATGCCGCTATAATATCCGTACTATTGGTTTAATTCAACGTGAACTGTAGTGGATACATATCAGAGATTTGCAGCTTACTTTGACGCGGACCGCGGACAACGGATGACGATCAATAATGAGGGTTTTTCTCAAAACTTAATGCAGGCGAAGTATGATCATTTGGCCATACATTAGTTTGATTATATGGTCAGGTGCGGATTCTGTGTTAAATAATTGTGGGTATACCCTTGTTACCTTTAACTCAAAGTATATATTAAATAAACCTATTAACTGACGTGAATAACGATACTGTGAAGTGTAGTTAGCTCTTTAGTGTATTAACAAATAAGTATCTTCAAACATTATGACTAGATCTAGTAAAACACAACATGAAAGAAAACCAATTTTATTAACATTATAAGTTACAAATCATCTTCATCAGAACTGCTGATGTCCAATTCTCTAAGAAGCTTCGGAACCTTTTTGTTTATAAATTGGTTGTATGCCATTTGATTTTTATAAGAGACGTCACTGTTCTCTTTGGTGGTCTTGTCGTTGTTGCGGATGTTCAGCTCCCCCACGGCTTGTTCCGCCGGTCTGGGTCTGGGTTGTGGGTCTTGTCTGAAATGATGATATATATTTAAACGCACGGGGACTTGAATTTGATCACAAATAGGCTCCCATCATGCAGTATGTGAATAAATAAATCAACATTAGCCTACGCCATAGTTGTTATGCCATCTATTGATAGTTAAAAGACTTTGTTCCATCTGTTTTATGGACACTCATTACATGTTACATGCTGTGTTTTTGTATGTTGAAGGAAGAACATAATGTTCATAATGTTGATAAACTATATTAATATAGATCTTCAGTAAAAACAAATATTAAACCTACGTAGGTGCCTGTTGGTCGTCCGAATCCGGCAGGTCCTGGTCAATGGCATCTATTCTGTCGTCAGCTTGTGCACGAGTTTCTACAGGACCGGTACGCTGAACCAACCGCTTCTCTGCAGCTTTAATTTAGCAACCTCCGTCCTGGCAATAAACGTGTTTTCAAATAAATTTATGTTAGCTAAAACTACATAGACTTGATCCATTATTATTTATAAATTACTAACATCATAATTCATGGTAAATTAATATTTATTTTAAATTACTGAATTACAATCAGGTTTGTACTATCATAATTTAAAATAAAACTAACAACACATATAGGAACAGTACAATAGTTAATACATCAATAATATATAGTTTAAACATATTTATTTTACATCGATTGCGAAACATTAATCACTCTCGATGGCTTCCTGGGTAGAACCGGTACTAAGCAATGTGGATTAGTTATCTTGGTCAAGGATAAATAACGTGGCCGCGGCGAGGATCGAACCCATGATCTGGAGTTTGGCGCTCTATCACTGGACCACGCACTCCACAAATAATATATAGTCAGAGCACAGCAATATAATAACCTTGGTAAAACATGATTATCTTTACAATCATTTTAAGTATACCTGATTTTTATATCCTGAATAGCTTCAGTGTCGCATGAAAGAAGTTTCACAAACTTCATAACCGCTGCTCCCAACTAAATTCCACTTTGTTATTCCGCTCTTCGGGGCATACAATGTTATTAGATACTGGGACCATACGCCGCTGGACATGGAATAATGGCAGTAAATATGGCCTGTCCACCGCCATATCATGCCAACTTCGGGATGGTTAAAATTATGTACTATTGATTTTATGAATATTGAGTTCTGCTCAACCCGGGGCTAGTGGGCGTGAACGGTAGCTAGCATATTTCACTACCGTTCATGAACAGTCTCTGTCAAACCGAGACTGCAATATTTCGTATTTATCGTATTCAGCCGTTTCCAAAGGTCCACTAAATACTCTTTTTTGAGACATCCTTTCTCTTAACTGTTTTAAAGTCGCGCTCGTGTTAACCCCTCTGGAGTCTGTTGGTAAATGAATAAGGCTTTCCCGAACGTCTTCAAGACCTTCTGACCAGCAGGCTCGGTGTGCTTGATATGCGGTAGCCGTACTGTCAAGCCTTTTTGTGTTTGTGACGTCATGTATATGCCTTTATTATTACTATTGCCATTCTTGTTTGTCTCTTTGCGTATTTTTGGGTTTACTGTGTTGTGGGAAAGTTGCATTTGCTGTTCGACTTTTTGATGCCTATTTTTGATTGGCTTTGGTCCTCGAATGCTAAAGGAGTCTCCTCCTTAGTCATCTGGACTGAGCGCTTTTTTCTTTGCAAGAGTGTGGCTGTAACAGAAGAAATGTAAATGTGCGTGTGAGATTATGCGTTTATAAATGTCAAAATCAATCAGAAATGTAGAATAAAAACGCCGAAAATATAGCAACTATATATATTTGTTAAGAAATGACCCCCCACTCGATCCACCTTTACTTTTTGAAGAGTAACATAGACAAAATCGACACCGCCGATATGTTCTTGGCTTGGTATGTTATATTATTTGTTCTGTTTTAACATGATTATATCATACATTTAACTTATTTCATAAACATGTATTTGTGTTATATTGATATTGTTTAAAATTCATTAACAGCGAAACATACTTTTATAAAAAAGACTTAAAATTACCTTGATTCATCGTCTTCTTTCAAACAATATATAAATCACACGAGTTAGTGTTTTAAACTGTGCACGATAATATCATGTATTTGAAACATGGCATACACTACGACCATATTAAAGGAACAGTGTCATTGTTTAAACTAATTTCAAATGTCATGCATTATTTTTATTTTTATTATTATCCAAACACAACAGAACATGCGTATAGATGAGAACTCAAAATGAAATTAAAATATGTAAGATATTGACAGCTCTCCACTTTTGTGCCTGACAAAAAGGGACCGGAATACGCTGTTCTATCGGCTTTATGTTAGCCACCACCAGATGCTAATCAATATTTCCAACTTATTTTTGGTATATTGTTAACTCTGCTTCGACTACCAGCGGATCCAGTGTTAAACATAAAGAACAGAGATATTTCAGAAGACATCAATGTGTATGAAGGCAGAGACGTGTTTGGTATATTTTCAGAGAATCGTTATAATTTTTATCAAATGACCGGAAAGACACCCGAAACATTTTTACAGTTAGTAGGTCATCTTGAAGTCCGACCAGAGCAATTACACAAACTGTACGTTCGTAACAGAGTTTTGTTATTTGCGATATGGTTAAGAACGTATCCTTTTCATATGCTTTCTTCCATTTTCAACTTTAGCGTTTCAACAATCAAAAATGAATTACGTTGAATGTTAAAACCATTTGAAAAAATAAATAATTGTTACATCCAGTCGTTAGAACAATGGATGAATATGTACGGCCACGGAGTAAAATGCCAAGCGTTGTCGTCGGTTCTTTTGATGGAACATCACATGTGATATTTAGGCCTAGCACAGAGCCAATAACAATATTACTCTGGACGCCGCCAATATCATGCAATTCACTCACACATTTTAATAGACGATGATTGCGTTATTGTTCATGTCGAAATATAGGACCAGCAGCGGACTTAGAATTCCCACCGGATATAAATTTATTAGGCGATAAGATCTGTCCCAACACATATCCTATTCTTACTGTATTTACTTCTGCCTAGTTTGCAAGAAAACAGGGCAGAGAATTACGCAAGTGCACAACATGTAATAGACATGTACAAGCCTACACAGTATGTGTAAAACACGCTATCGCGGAACTTCAATCATACAAAGCCATCAGCTCCGTTTGGAGATATTCAAGACCACCTTTAAGTAAAACTGTTAAAATTTGCGCCGGTCTTATTTGTAGAAGGAAGGAAATTAGTTTAAATATTGAGTATGTCATCCAGATACCGAGATGTAGTATTGAACGAATCATAATGTCATTCTGGCTAGCAGTTAACAATCTCAACATCAAATCCCTTTCAGTATAAAAACAAATCTGCGACAAGTGGTGCACAGATAGAACTCATAGGAATACCAACAACCTTGCGGTAACTTAACGCATCTTACACATAGGTTGTGTAAGCTGAATCAATTCATCTTTGGTCAAGATATGTGGTAGAGTGTTGCATTGTGTGAACAAGTCGTATGCGCTTAGAGTAGAGGTATGGAAACGCATACACCGTAGTTTATAAAGTACTTCTCCCTTTTGTTTAATACAACAATTTGATTTTGAGTTCTCAAAAACCTTTCCGCAATATTTTATAGAATGTTCTTTAATCGAGGAAAGGCAGGAAGTCATAAATATTGATACATTAGTGGCGGCACTTAATTTGCGATAAAAGGTGCTTTGCGTGGATTTTTGTGAAGTTTAGGAATTCGTCACGTAGGAGGAAGCTTATTCTGCTTTCTATTTACAAAAACCTTCAGTCTCCAAAACGTTCACATGCTGGGAAACAATGTTCTGCTTCAGCAATAATTTGATAAGATAAGCAGAAATACTCGTTAACTCTGCATTTATAGTATTGATATAATGAAATCGCCAGACAATAAGTATATTGTTGGAAGCAACAACGCGTAGGTTCCTTAGCCATGACTTAATTGGTATCCTATTTAAAGTCACGACATTGGGTTCAACCAACTCAAAGTGTCAGTAAGTAATACAGACACGCGGATACTTTTTAAGGTTGTCACAAAACAACGCAAGCGAAGGTGACAATTCATACTGAATTATAGCGACGAACACAAACAAAAGAAGAACGTGACAGCCTCTCTTTATTGAGTCCGTTCGTGAAGCCTCTCTTTATTGAGTCCGTTCGTGACAGCCTCTCTTTATTGAGTCCGTTCGTGACAGCCTCTCTTTAGCCTCTCTTTATTGAGTCCGTTCGTGACAGCCTCTCTTTATTGAGTCCGTTCGTGACAACCTCCCTTTATTGAGTCCGTTTGTGACAGTTCATGGTAGATGCAACATCTCTTACGCCCCCAGTACTAGATTGATCGTTATTTTACGTTAAGGACCTATTTCCCAACGCCTTGATGCCCGAGTATTTTATTTTTAATTTAAATAGCAATGTTATATATTGAACAGTATCTAGGTATAGCAGTATATAAAACTTCGAACTTAACTTTTATAAAACAACAACAACAACAACAACAACAATTAACAAGTTAACTGTACTAAATGCAAACTGTGACGATAATTCATTGTTCATAATCAAACCACAACTAATGAAATACCTGATTTATGTTTTAATTTGTTGGCTTCATGTGTGTATTGAGAGGACCTCATCATCTTATATATAATTGAATAGTATTGTACCACAATTTTTCTTATGCATTTATATAAGTACTGATAAAGGTGATCCTTTGAGAGCAACTAACACAATTAAGAGAATAAAGCAGCAGTCTCGGTTTTATTGAGTCTGTTCATGAGAAGTAATGAAAGAAGCAACACTTTTCACGCCCCCTAGCACCGGCTTAAGCGGTATTCTACTTCAAAGCCACATATATTGGGCTCGTTGGTCCCAAAGGATTAGTAAAAAATAACACTACTGATTCGTAGAACGGGGAGACTTATATGTCTACCTGTGAATTACTGTTACCGATACAAATCTCTCCCCCACAAGGAGGCTCGAAATAGGTCCTTAAATATACATTAAAGCTAATACAATTAACGCGACGTCAGTAATTAGATATCTCCGCAATAGTGTTGATGTCGGAGTATATTGCCAATAATTTTGTTATAATACACTGTTGCACGTGCTATTGTTAGTCGGAGGTATCTTATTGGTTTGACTGGTTAAATGGATAAAAGATTGACAAATGGCGGGATGTTAATAGGAATCGATGATCCCAAATGACGAGTAAGATAACACGAGTGACTTAGCCCGCTGAAATCACTTAAACGCTTGGTTTATCATTGTTTACCCCCTTCATCGTTGCAATTCAAATTCTGAATACTGCCTGATTTTCTTGTTCGATTGTTTTGTCTACTCGTTTCGTTTATAAATATTTGAAGAGGAGAGAACGCGACCGGCATATTACTTGTGGCAGCACAATGAGCACATGACATATAATCGGTGTCATATTATGTTTAACTGACGTGCACAAAGGCTAATAAATAATGCCAATTTCAATGTAGAATACTATAGTCTTTATTAATATTCACCTTTCCTTTTTAAATGAAAGAGTTACAACTAGTTCAAAATATTAGTGTTTTCCCCAGTATGCACAAAAGGAAAATGCTATACCATTTGTAAATCATTTCATTAAAATACAGTGACTTGAATTTCACAGAATTCAGTTATTATTTGCTTTCTTGGGGAAGGGCTCTAAGACTGAGCTTAAAGCTAGAGAACCTCTATTTTAACTGGTAATAACTCATGAATATGAATGAGACAAATGTGAAGTAGTTTCAAATCGACGAACACCCCAATAGTCGGTATATAAGGCCGAAATAAGGGAGGTGGGTGCATGAGTTTTCGTCCCTCGGGTTTTCTGGTCGTACCCTAGATTGGTTTTCTCTTTAGCTGCAACTACTATGGTTGTTCAGTACGATTCTGGATACATCCTGAGATGTTTATTATTGTGTATGTGTTTCTTTAGTTAGTTTCTCAGGATGTGGACTTAGAGAATTCCTTTTGATGGGATGTAGTTTTGTTTACACTGTCTTGTCTATTTGGGCGTTGAAGACAGGATAATAGCGAGGATTGTGCGCATATAAAATCGATTCAAGCTAACCAGTAGACCTTATTGCCTACTGACCGTTCCAAGTCGGTAACCCTGTCTTCACCACCATTTCTGTTGTTTTTTGTCTCTTTCATTGTGTTTTCAAGTCCTTGTTTGCAGTACAGTGTGGGCCTGCGATGCCACTGCGCTCGGACGCTGTGGTTTCTATAGGACCCTATATCTCATTTTTTCAGAATATACGTGATACAATATGTACTTGCCCCGAACGGGATTGAACCACAGACGTTGCGCTTTTAACTTTTGATGGACGTACGTTTAACCACTAGACCACGGCTATTTATTGGTATGTTTTAGCATTATTAACACTAAATATGTATTACGTGATAACACACTCATCAAGCGCTATTTAACAAGTCGAGATATGGTTGTTTTGAGGCGGAATATTAGTTTCATATTGATAACATATAGTATTACACCAGGCAATGTTAATTTTCACGTCCGACAAGATGGACTATATATTTATGGATTCATCTCGTTGTTTTGGCGCAGGACGACTCGCAAGCTCGTCGTCCGCTCGTCGTCCTTTGCCAAAACAACTCGTTCCAATATGTTAAGTTATTTTGCCTCATAATAAATGGTAGTTAGTATATTATTTTCTCAAGTAGCGTTCTAGTTTAGTGGATATAACACCGGACTTGTAATCAGAAGGTCGTGTGTTCGAGCCCCGAAAGAGACTAACTTTTTCTCTGTAAAAAATACTGTTACCTGTGTATAGGTACGATATACACTGTTCGTATATGCAGTAAATGATTTCCTGCGCTATATTTGCTCGCTTAAAGGGACACACGACAATCTTGATTTTTTAAAAACTCACGGCGTCCCGTTAGTTTTTCTCTTAACTTGCATTTGTTCAATCATTAATAGTAATTGTTAGTCTATTCAAAGGAAATAATTTTTACATATTATTAACTTTTTATAATATTGCACCAGTAATATATTTAAAAATTTGATAAAATAGTGAAGAAAATTGAAATCTCATTTTTTTATTTAATTATATGCAAGCAGTTTCAAGTCAAAATGACGCAGGATAAGTAAATCGAGGAACACATTTAAATATTGGAATAAAACTCAAGATTGCCATGTGTCCCTTTAAACATTAGCTGGTGAACGTGAAGTTACAAATAAAGACACACCTACAAAGAAGAAATCGATTAATATAGAGACTCTGTAGCATTAATTAAAACGACCAGTTCTCATTAACTTGTAAATCAATGCATTGTCGCGTGTAGCTACAGCATATTATAACACCCTTGCACACACTATTACACATGAATAGCAATCAACTCAGTAGTTGTCAATCCCCATGCTATTCTGTTAAAGTAAATTAATAATCTCTTCTTGATAACTAATATTACACTAATCAACGCGTACACAATGCCATGTAGGAGATAGAAATTATTTAACATGATACTATATCAAGTGGTTACAGATTAAGGTATGAAACCACCAATTACTTTTACCCATTGACGCCAGTGTTAAAAGGTCAAACATTAATGATTTGCTACAACTTCAACTCAAGCATGGATAATGTAGCAGTATAATTTTCGTACAGAAAAATAACTTTCCACTTGAATAGTCGCCAGAAAGGTTGGAGTCTCAAGACATATAAGAATGTTCTTGTTTGTTATCTAAACAGGTCAAGGGTACATTTGTTTTCATTGAACGTTACTGACAACGTGCACGCATAGATTCCTAATTTGGAAAATGATCATCAATAAGCCACTAAAAGCTATGAATACACCCGATATACATACGGCAAGTAAAACGAATCATTACGTGGTCCCGCCTTAATGCCATTAAGGGATGATAAAGCTTATATTAGCAGGATTTTATAACAGATATTTCGACAATAAAACATGTTGAAAAACATTTTTTACTGAAAAAATGCAATAACCTGTTTAAAATTACCTATTATATGTTTTAATTTTACAATATGCAAACATTTGAAGCCGAAATTAAGGTTTATTTGATACCCCAGCCAACCCCGTTTTCGCTTCTTGGAGAAGGGGTTGGGTATGAAAGTTAATACTCTCGGAACATGTAATGATCATTTAGTATCAGTTTGAAAGTTAGATACATGTAAATAACAGGAATCGTTTTGTGTTGGGTATGTTGTGTATCGAGTATGTTACTTTTATTTCTTGTTTGTGTTGCCCGACTACAAATCAGTAGTATTATTACTTATGGACTTTTGGGGTCGTCAATCATACTCTTTGTGGCTTTAGAATACCGCTTAAAATGGTGCTAGGTGTTGTGAGAGTAGGGGTAGTGAGAGATGTTGAACCTAATCCTACCTCTCATGAACAGACTCAATAAAATCGAGTCCGCTACATTTTTCTTTTAAGGGATCCACTTTTTAGTATTTATTGTACTATTTTAATGATGTGTGTGTTAACGGCTGAACAATTGTTTTTCATCTAAACAGAAACGACGGAGGGTGCCAAGTGCTAGGTCGTCGACTCAGTAATTAACTTGTTATTAATTACGATTCTTTGAGCAATATATAGTGAATAGCGCATTAGGAAATGAATGTTTTATATCTTCTAAGGAACCACATGCACAGAGACGACTTCCAACATTTAAAAAAAGACTCTGCTACAAGTATGAAGCCATGGTTTATTATAATTACCAAGTCTTGATTTAGAAACCCTGACAGACTCCGAATTTATCACCGATGTGGAAGATTCATTCCATATACGGATTTGAGATGGAAAGAAAAAATGGCGTATCGCTGCGAATTACAGAGTGATATTCTTGGGTGACCAGCGTTGCGTAAAATGTAATTAACGAGGTTTCAAACGTTATCTGGATCAAGAGACGACCTCAAGCGTAAGCGTTAAGTCCGATAATATTTTAGAATATCATACGAGCCTCCGTTTACGTCTTATATATTTGAAACTACTAGGGATACACGTTTGGTGGTTACAGTCACAATTCTGGTGGTCTCGTGTTGAATTTATTATAATTCAAATTCCTGAGATTTAGTACAGTTGTCCCATACTAAGGAGTCGGACAGTAAATGTAAAGTAACTTTTTTCCCCCTAAGATTAGATATTCCACAGAGAAAAAGTATTATTCAACTAGTTCCATGTACTAGTAGCATTCAAATTGTATAGTATTTTCCCAAAATGGGTTGTATCATATAATACTTTTTTTCTTTCTTTCATTATTTGATGTAAACTACATTTACATATATTAATACATGTTTTACTAATATTCTGAAGGGATATACATTTATTTAAAAAAGTAGCTATGTCCTTTTCTTTAAACTTTCCCCCACCCCAATCCCACCCTACAAAACAACAACAACAACAACACAAACAACAAAAACTATAACAAAATAACATACTTAGCGCGAGATTTTAGCGGAGGACTTTAAATATATTTGTATTACCTTTTGGAACCAGAACAAATTAAAACAAATTTATGCAAATTTATTTAACCTGAGGATACTTTTAAGGTAAAAATTACTCCCTTAAAACTACAAATTCATTAAGTTTCCTGTTAGTACAATTCCAATGCAAATTTAGCAATTAAACATACTCTAATTACTTCTGTAGCATTTATGTTAGTGTTCCCTCGACAGAAATATCGCATATTCGATGCATAACATAACTATTGATTCTAACAAAGTGTTTTTGTCTGACAAAATAAGCAATTTACCACAATCTGTCAAACGGTTAATTTGAGTTGTAATGCAGGTGTGATTCCACCACTGACTTACCTTTTTCATTGTATATAGTAATTATTAATAATGTTATGTGTTCCCAAAATAAACACAGATTTCAGTCTCATATATTTAAACAGATATAACTTACTCCAACAGCAAAATCAAATACAAAGTGGAGTCATTCCTATATATGTAAGAAAGATTGTATGATGTTTTACGTCATTTTCAACACATGCCGGGTTATATATGACGGTCGATTCTTTTGTGGTGGAGGCAGACGACCCACTTTTCCTGGGTAAAACCAGTACTGTACACCTCCCGCCATCCGTAAGAATCGACATTTCCTCAATTATGTAAGAAGGAGCCTCACTGTTGAATGACACAACTTTCTATTCTGACTCGCTGGTGATAGAATGACACCATTCATACTTTCGTTACCCTATCTCAGGCCCGTAGATACGCTGATGCAAATTTTTGGGAAGGTACCAAACATTGAAATGGGCGATCTGATGGAATATCAAATAATATAACTAAAACAGACTTGATAATATTTGTCTAATTTAAAATAGAACATCCGGTTCGGTATTATAGCTTCCGTCCATAAATTTCCTGGTCCAGTATTTTCCCGTTACACCGGGAAGGCATACATCATTTGGTGGAATTACATCTACACTGCTATCTGACTCTACACCACGGAAGCATTCATCATTTGGTGGAATTACATCTACACTGCTATCTGACTCTACACCACGGAAGCATACATCATTTGGTGGCATTACATCTACACTGCTATCTGACTCTACTCCACGGAAGCATACATCATTTAGTGGAATTACTTCTACACTGCTATCGCATTCATTAACAAGGACTGCATAATCTATATATACACATTCATTGACGAGGGCTGCATAATATATATATACCAATTATGATTGTCAACTGTGTTTTATTATGCCCCCCTACCCGAAGGTGGGGCATATTGCTTTGCACAGGCGTCGGTCGGTCCATAATCTTCTTGTCTTTGCGAGAACTCAAGAACAGCTGGCACTACAAGCTCGAAACTTGCCAGGAATGTTTGTGTCATGGGGAAGTTGTGCACCTCCCCTTTTGGGTAGATTCGCATAAGAAATGTGGTTGCCAGGGTAACAAAACATATAAAAAAATGTCGGTATGTCGGTATGTCGGTCGGTCGGTCGGTCGGTCGGTCGGTCGGTCCACTTTGTCATTGTGATAACTCAAGAACGGCTGGCACTACAAACTCGAAACTTGGCAGGAATGTTTGTGTCATGGTGTAGCTGTGCACCTACCCTTTTGGGTAGATTCGCATAAGAAATGTGGTTGGCATGGCAACAAAACATGTAAAAAAAACACTGAAAATCGCCTGTCTTCGTGCTAACTCAAAAACAGCTTGAAGTACAAATTCGATCCTCGGCAGAAATGTTTGTGTCATGGTGTAGTTGTGCACCTCCCCTTTTGGGTAGATTCGGATAAGAAATGTGGTTGCCATGGTAACAAAAGTTGTAAAAAATCACTAAAAATCGCTTGTCTTCCCGATAACTCAAGAACAGCTGTCACTACAAACCCAAAACTCGGCAGGAATGTTTGTTGCATGGTCTAGTTGTGCACCTCCTTTTGGGTAGATTCGCATAAGAAATGTGGTTGGCATGGTAACAAAACTTGTAAAAAATCACTAAAAATCGCTTGTCTTCGTGATACTCAAGAACAGCTGGCACTACCAATGGCAAACTTGGCAGAATGTTTGTCTCCTGTTGTAGTTATACACCTCCCCATTTGGGTAGATTCGCATAAGAAATGTGGTTGCCATAGTAACAAAACTTGTAAAAAAAAATCACTAAAAATTGCTCGTTATTTTTTAAAACTATTTTGGCTTATGGGTTTAAATATTTTTCTTTCTTTTTTAAATTGTTCCTTTTTTTTTTTTTTTTAAATTTTTTCTATTTTTTTTTAAATTTTATTATTATTTTTTATTTTTTTTTTTTTTATTTTTTTAATTATTTTTTTATTTTTTTTTTCTCTTTTTTTTTTTTTCAATTTTTTTTTTTTTTTACCTTTTGTTGGATCAGTTTTACATAGAGTTATAGGGAAGAACTTCAAAAATCTTCTCTGAAACTACAACAGATAAAGGTTTAATTTTATTTAATATCAGCTTTTGGATCCTCTACCAAGTTTGTTCAAATGGTGAATCTGGGGTCAAATTTGGGCCACGCCCAGTAGAACGATACAGGCCCTCTTGGGCCAATTGTTTTTTATATACAAGTATGTTGTGATGTTTTTGTATTTAAACCTAAAGACCATATTATTTTTTTTATTTTTTTTATTACCTCCCTTTATTAAATGAATATTAAGATTAAATTTGATTCTAATTAAAAAAAACACATTTATGATTTATTTTCACTCTTTAAGCTCAAACTATTGAATAATTTTGACATATGGGATACATTATTTTGATGAAGAATATGCAAATTAAGCAACCCATGTGAAAGCTAAATGTAAAATACCCATATATATAAGGATAACTGCCATTGTTACATTATGTATATGTGAAAACTCACTAAAAATTGCTTGGCTTCCATAACTCAAAAACAGCTGGCACTCACAACTTGGCAGTAATGTTTGTGTCATGGTTGTTCAAGGGGGGCATATATGTTTTACAAGCATTTCTTGTTGTATATGCTTTTCAGAACTTATTCTACTTTGTTACTTTCTTACCGACTTTAATAAAGCATGGCTTCGGTTATGCATAATGATTGCAAAAAAAATACAAAGACCGAATTAAAAAACAAATAATATTACGTGTTCTACATTTTTAGCCAAATGTATTATAATTATTTAAAGTTTATCAACTATAACAAACGCATAAAGACACACCTAGGCCATGTTTCTAAGAATGAAAAACCCGGCAAGGAATTAATATGTTGTATCCATATATACATATGTTTTAATTTAGTCGATGCAATTATAAGTGTGTTTGTATTGTAATGTGTAGATACATATATGTGCTTGTGCGAATTAAACACTAATCTCATCAATACAGTAACTGTAAAGTGTGTGAAACCGATACACTAGAAAAATCCATTATCTAAATAAAACGTGATATTTTGATTGGATGACTATTTTTATCTTGACACACATTTCATGAGGAAATGGGTCATGAAGAATACCGAAGCCGAGTTCCTGATTAATCTGATTCAGTTACAAGCTTTTGGTCACGTGAACTACAATATAATTCTATACCGAGTAAAGTGTCGACACTTTAAGTTGTGTCCATGTTTAAGCTCAAACATGTCCGTGTTCATTGTGTCCGACAGGTGTCGCTGCGCGATTGACCTGTGTGATTCTGCGCAAGGCATGCCGTATTCAATGGGGGTGTAAACAATAATACCGCCTACTGCGAGTTATATTTTGGGTAGGACTGGCCAGTATCTTTTAATGTTGACAGGTTTCTATATACGATACGTACCCGTGTCAGATCCATAATTAGACCATTATCTGTCTCAAGTTGACCGATATAATTTATTAAATAGTTTTTTGCTACTTCGTGAGTAGCTCGTGGCTAATTAGCATAATGCCTATTTATAAATCGAAAATGAAAGTACTTCAAAAGTCATGAAAGAGAAAGCGTTATGTTTAGACGGTAAAATTATGGTAAATAAAAGCATTAGGTTTTACTTATTAAACTATGAACTCCTGTGTTTGTACAAACAAATAATGTGTTACAAAATGATTTATAAACAGTTTATTGAAATATAAAGTAATCCGTTGACGGTTATGCGTATGCGTATGTAGACAAAAGCCAAATGCGTCTTAGCATAGAGCTAAACTCCCCACAGTGGTTACTTCCCCTTTCTGTTACAGTAATCTCTGCCACCACACACATTTATAGCTGAATCCAGATGAGTTTAATGTTTTGGTTAAATATTTTTAGGTCAATATTTCAACTTGCTTTCTTCATAATATAGGAAAATAGTGTGAAAACGGTATCTGGTTACAACAATAATTTATTTATTAAAAAAATATTTTTTTAGCGAATATGAACATCGGTTACTTGGTTACTTGTAAACAAACATGTATTCCGTTGAGAACATTACAGAAGCTGTGCGTAAATTTAATAAAGAGATTACACCCAAGCAGAGACCTACATACGTATTTAAATCTATGACTCAAAAACAGGTTGAATGTTTTCAACATCTTCTCGAAGGTGATGATGTTACTGCCAATTGCCTGTTGGTTACGGCATGAGTCATCACGTGATTTGTGTGGTGGCAGGGATTATTGGCTACAATATCACTGCGCGGAGGTTGGTCCGTATTGTGGTATGAAACCACTTATTATTTTCCCCATAGACACTAATGTTAAAATGCCACATATTAATGAATTGCTGCAACTTCAACTCAAATATGGATAATGCAGCTTTGTAATTTACATAGAGAAAACTAATTTTCCACTTTAAAAATCACCAGAAAAGGTGTGGTCAAGACATGTAAGGAAGTTCTTGTTTGTTTACTAAACAGGTCAAGGGTACAGCTGTTTTCAGTGATGGTTGCTCACAAAGTGTAAGCATAGAGACGAAATTTCAAAAATGTTCACCAGTGATCCAGCAAAATCTATTAATACGCTTCTTATACATACAACTACAAAATCGAACAGAAATTAACAATTTTCCCTTTTTTCCACAAAAAAAGGAGGGATTAATTTTTATTATAGGAACTACATTCGACTACACCTCGGGGGTTTACATGTAATTTGTGGTGGTAAACCTTGTAAATTTAACCGCCACCCGATTTAATAAATACGACAGATTAATGAGATTGTCCATCCCTAAAAAGCCTCAAAGATGTATAGCATATACCTACGGGCGCCCATCGTTGATCCAGTCACATACTCTAACGGTATCAGCTAGGTACTATATTCCCAATTATAGATACAATTGTAAACGGAAAACAAAAATCGCCATGCAAATTAATCGAATTACAGTCAACTCGGCCCCCAGTCCACTATTTGGGCAACACGGCCCCCAAAAAATAGTCAACTCGGCCCCTGTAAAATCAAGGAGTAAGTAAAACTATGGTGGCTGATTTCTGCCATTTGTCGTCTTTTCGTATTTTCTTTTTTTCGTTATTTCGCCGCGAAAAGACGACAGAATGAAAAGACGACAGGACGAAAAGACGCCAAATGCAACGCGAATAGATGACAGAACGAAAAGACGACAGAAAGACAGAACGAAAAGACGACATTTCAATGGCGAAAAGACGATAGAACGCCACGCGAAAAGATGAAAAGACGACATTTCAGCCGCGAAAACACGCCATTTGATATTGTCGTCTTTTCGTTATTTCGTGTGGCCTTCTGTCGTCTTTTCGCGATGCATTTGTCGTCTTTTCGTTCTGTCGTCTTTTCGCTCTGTCTTCTTTTCGTGCTTCATTGGCGTCTTTTCGTCTTGTTGTCTTTTCGTGCGACGAAAAGACGACATGGCAGAAATCAGCCACCATAAAAAACTGTTGTAAAATATAATGATGTATATCGATTGGTCATCATTTAATTTCAATATTTTTTTTCCATTTCAGATGTGTATTGCAAGCCTATCGACATGATCGATGAGAAACATATTGCCATTCATTTTGGTGTTGAATAAAAAAAATAATTAGTATTTATGTTTTATTTTTAATTCCATATATCATTTAGCCATTTTTCAAAAACATCGGTACTCTCAGAAAGAAAATAATTTAAAGTAATTTGATTTAATCATTACTTGAATCATTGTTGAATTGATTAAATAAACATGACAGTGTTCATACTAATTGATTAAAATAACCAATTAACAGATTAATAAACAATAAGTGTGTATACAATAATTAAGCGCGACAAATGATACCGGAAAACCTGCAACTTGGTAAAGATCAATAACAAATTAAAAAACTCAAATAAAACAAACGTTAATACATATTGCATATAAAGGTATAAACTATTGTCTACAGAGAACATTATACTAAAAGCAATATATAAGGATTTGGTATCTAACTGTAATAAGGGCGCGAAGAATTGGCTAACTAATATAAGGTTTATCCTAGACAGTAACGGTTTTACTAATGTTTGGGATAATCCCATGAGTGTTAGTTTTAAACTATTTCCTTTAATATTTAAACAAAGATTAATAGATAATTTCATGGAACAATGGAGATCTGATATAGAAGGCAGTAGAGTTTTAACGCTATATAAGGTGGTGAAAGAGAATTTTGATTTTGAAACATATCTAGAAACATATCTAGAAACGTGATACTCCAAACAATTAAGAAGTTGTATAACAAAAATAAGCATTGTTTAAGAATAGAAACAGGAAGATACTCAAGAGGGAGAACATAGGGAAAAGAGAAAGGCTATATGCATCCATTTTAACAGACTAAAAAACACTAGATATCTTATTTTAGAACATCCTCGTTTATCATTGACATATCATAATATGTATACGTTTTTGATTGTTTAAATACGTATGAAACACAAAAAAATACGTAATGATTATTATGTTGTATTTGCAATGTTAATATCTGTCACGTGTGTGTATATTATAATTGTCATATATTTGTTATATTTGTAATGATGAAAAACTGTATTAGTTTAAGTCAATAAAAGTATCTATCTATCTATCTATCTATCTATCTATCTATCTATCTATCTATCTATCTATCTATCTATCTATCTATCTATCTATCTATCTATCTATCTATCTATCTATCTATCTATCTATCTATCTATCTATCTATCTATCTATCTATCTATCTATCTGTCTGTCTGTCTGTCTGTCTGTCTGTCTGTCTCTATTTTATTTATCTAACATAAACAATATACAAAAGAAGGAGGCCGAGTTAGAGGCCGAGATGACTATATAAAATTCCATGTAGGGGCCGAGTTGACCAAATCGGGGCCGAGATGACTGGGGACCGAGTTGCACATCATCGGAATTAATTATGTTTACACAAATTAAAGGTGAACTGCATAGTAATAGGTGGGACACTTCTGAATGTTAAGTTTCAAAATGTGTGTATAGCTATTTATAGTATATCATATATCAACACTGCATAAACATGGCGCATAGCTTTATTTAATTTTAATAGATCAAATATGACTTGATATTGTATAAAACAGAATGTAGGAATTATACGCGCATGCACTCGTGTCAGTTTCAATTGAGCTACCGTTCCCGATCATACAATTTTTTATTTTGTAAAATAATATACGATGCATTGTGGTCCTTGTGGTTTTCTTTTCAGGGTGGTGTTTACACGGTATTGAACATGATAGCACTATTGGGAAAACAATGAATTGTATAGATGAACACAGCTGCATAAGGCTTTCACTAAATAAGCATATCTATTTTATGTTATCTTTCTCTCTGATGGATCGGTTTTGTACACGACACATGATGTGGCCTAAATAAAATATATATCCGTTATGCATTTATATTTGTTTAATATAATTATAATCAGTGTATGTTCATACTGATGTTGTTTTTTTCCCGTGTTTCATGGTCGAATAATATTATTCTCTGCTTTCTGGTTTGTCCTTTGCTCACCATATGCATATAGTAACAAAAGCTAAATATCAAAAAAAAAATCCAGCACATTTCAAAACGTTGTCAGAATTAAAAAATGCTTTTCCCTAAAGATATACAAGAATATGAAGCAAGGTGTTCCAGTAATAGAGTTAGTTGCTACTTTTTGAACACTTAAAGTATCTAGTTCCACAACATTATCTAAATGACAAATAACATTTCTCTGGTGTCAATGAATGTGCATGGTCTAGGTGACAAAAATAAAAGAAAGGATGTATTGAAATTTTTAAAAAGTAAACATTTTTCAATTTACTTCCCAAGGATACACAATTCACAAAGGCAGAATAAAACTACATAAAAACACAGTAGGGTTTTGAATGCTTTTTAAGTAGCTTTACAGGTCATTCAAGAGGGGTAGCAGCTTTAATTAATAACACTTACTGATAAAACAAAAGTCATATGGTTTGAATCAAGAATAAATAGTATTAAACGTCGAACTGTGTCCTGATTCCAATCTTTGTTGGGATAATGGTGTTTTTACTGTTTTAGGTGTGAAATTTACAACAGACTTTTAAATTCATTGGTAAATATTAATTACGAGTCCAAAATTGAAGAAATCAAAATGTTACTTGCTGTTTGGTCCAAAAGGATACTCACTCCAATTGGTAAAATTGTTGTTTTAAAAAGTTTGGCTCTCTCTAAACTCAACCATTTAATTACTGAATTACCAAATCCATCAGTAGATAAAATCAAATTAATACAAACACTATTTTACAAATGTCTTTGGAATAATTTGAGGGACGAAATAAAAAGAACTACCATTATTCAAGATTATAGATATTGAGGTGTTAGAATGGTAGAAGTGGAAAAGTTCATAATAGCTCTAAAAATAACATGGATCCGTCGAATAACTCAGACCGAAAATAAATATAGTCATCTCATGAAAATGCTCTGTTCGATTATTAATAATATATTTAAATTTGAAACAGGTTAAATTAAATAAAATTTAAATAGCATACAAAATCCTTTTTGGAAGGATGTTCTTGTCAGTTACAAATAGTTTGCCGATCAAGTTAAATCAATATATTGGCAACTAGTATATTGTATAACCCAGGTATTAAGGTCGGAGGCTCTAGTGTGTTTTACAAAAGATGGTTTACAGGCGGAATAACTTATACGAATGACATTTTAAACAAAAATGGAAATCTTTATTCTTACATAGAATTTAACGAACACTATAATATACAGTCCAATTTTCTTGAATATGAAGGTATTATAACTGCTGACAGGAATTATTTGGCAAAATTGAACATTGTGCATCTAGCCTGTAACAGTCCAAACCCTATACGTTCACTAATCATATCCTTAATTCTACAAAATGAGAAAGGCTGTCGAAACATATATGACATCATGATTAGAAATAATGTATATCCCAAAGCATTAAGTAAATGGAAAAATGAAGTAGTTAGTGTTCCAAACTTTGAATTTGAAAGATTATATGCCTTACCTTATAAAATAACAAAAGTTCCAAAAACAGTTACGTTGGTTTCTAATTTAGAATCAACGATAGGATACTTGGGATAAATTACCTTCTATCTAAAATGAATATTATTAATAACGATATGTGCAGCTTTGGAAATAATCCTTTAAAATCTATCCTGAAACATTGTCCTCTGATAATGGATTTATATACAGATTTATTACACAGGATGGGTTTGGGTTATTGTTTTTTCTCTTTCCAAAAACAAAGTATGAGAAAAAAACTCAGTGAGCCTCGGAGTAGAGGAGTGCATCGATTTCATAACATAAAACAATGTTTATTTTTGATACTGTAACATTAAAAGTATCTGTGTAAAATAAGTAATAGATAAAGTCTGGTCTCAGCGAGTTGGCTTATTTAAACACAGAGATGGGTGCAGCCCATCGAGGTGTTTAAATAACCAACGAGCTGAGACAGACTCTATCATTGTGTAGCATGGTTTACTTAGTAACACTGTGACTCCATAGTGACCGTACTCTTAATTCCAATATCTGGTAGTTGTAGTACGGTATAGCCACTCGCCTTTAGTTACCCCAAATTAAACGATTTAATGCTCTGCATTCATCGAAGGAAATACCGCCGACCATGCTACAAGTCTTTATGTACTGACTATTGACAAACTGGGTTTTGAAACAAAACATATTTTTTTACATTTATTATTGTTTTCCCTCCCAGAGTTTATAGAGTCTCACTGCAATCTTATAGCATCCATACATTCTCTATATTCACTTAATTATATTTCCTGTTACTTTATTTACAAACTAATTTGGTGCATATTACATGTTTTTATGTAAGGTTTGTTGAGGGATGGCCCACTCCGACCCTCACAAACCTATTACGGGGTGAATAAATGGATCACCATTAATCTGGTGTTTAAAAGTAAAAAAACAAACAAAAAAACCCATTTTGTATCCAAATAAAGGAATATGTACTTGGTAACAAATCAAAGCTTGGAATATGTACCTGGTAACCAAATAAAGCTTGGAATATGTACTTGGTAATCAAATACGTTTAATTAAAGTAACTTTAAATGTCACTTTACCTACAAACAAGCACGACAATACGTTGAACTAAATGATCCCCATAATTTGTTTTGAACTTCCAGTGGCTCATTACGTGGTCCGAGTACTAACTTTCATACCCCATCCAACCCCTTCTCCAAGAAGCGAAATTGGGGTTGGCTGGGATTATGAAATAAATCCCTAAAGTCGGCTTAAACGGTTCGCATATTGTAAAATTAAAACATTTAATAGGTAATTTTAAACAGTTTATCTCACTTTTTCAGTAATGTATTATTGTCGAAATATCCGTTATAAAATCCTGCGAATATAAGCTTTCCCATATGTTAATGGTCTTAAGGCGGGACCAAGTAATGTTTTTCCCTTTGATAAACATGTGGTCAAACCTCTTATGTTTGTGGTGCCCGTTTTCTTATTTATGCTTGTGATTGTTGTTTGTTTTGAACGCGTGCGTCTGGTTGACTCCGCCCTATGAATGCTGCATTTTCTGTTCGACTTTTCTATCTACCTCAGTAATGATTGTTTCGAACCGTATTACCTCTCACCGCTGCCTTTTAGAATCCCACTGGGAGCTCTACTTGGAAGTGAGGCAGTGTTGATTCTTACGTACGGAATAAGGTGAACAGTACTGGTTCTACCTAGGAAAAGTCGGTGGTCTGCCTCCACCAAAAATAAGTCGACTGTCATATATAAAATCTTACACGATTTGAAAAAGATGTAAAACACCATACACCATATGCACAAACAAAATCATTGTTTCGAGAGAACACCTTTGAAACATTCATTCTTCTGTGACGCCCTCAACAATAAATGATGCAAGAATTTGCGAACCATGAAGTATCAGAACACAATCTCAGGACAATATAGACAGACAGACAGTCAGACAGGCTGCCGGCAGCCTGCCTGCAGGCAAACTAGATAGATAGATAGATAGATAGACAGACAGACAGACAGACAGACTGACAGGTTACACATATTTCTACAAACTCACTTATAGTTCAATTTTCGATACATATACTTCTTAATTAATCATAGGTCATATCAGTCACACATAATAATCGATAATCCAAGGATATAAAAAAACTAAAGGAATTATATATAAAAAAACAATTTATGTGAGGATGTACTTGAATTTGTTTTAAGAAATAATATTTGGAATAGAATATCTGACAGTATAAACGTCTCTGACAAATATTTACTTAAATTAAAAAGTTCTTTCTTCTCTGAAGATTGTAAAAGTGTTACACATTTAAACATATTTGGCCTTTGTATGTAATATTTTTTGATATATTATAAGCTGTACACATTAAAACAAAGTGAAATTTGTCTTCAATTTCAGTTGAATTACATATTTGCCCAAACTCTTTCATTTTTTTTCAACCTATGTCTTGCATAACGTCTCAATTCTTAAGCCATGTGAAGATAAACATAATTCAGTAAAAACACTTCGCAACCTGTTTGTACATATCATATTCAGATAGTTTTCATATCCCAAAGTATCGTTAACATGTCTACACAAACTTGATAATACTCTATTTCCTTGTAGATCAGTGTTCCATTTTTGAATAAAGCAATCCGCCAACCTCTGTTTAAAGCTAGATACAAAATGTTGATGGTTCATATATAGATACAAACTGTTAATGGTTCATATAATGGCGGATATATATATATATATTTATATATATACACATATATATATGAACCATCAATATTTTGTATCTAGTTTTGTAACTAGCTTTAAACAGAGGGATTGATATATATATACATAGGCAACATTTCGTAATTTAACAAATGAGAAAAAAAATTGAACGGTTCGGAAAAAAAAATAATATATATACTGAACCAAACAGCTAACGTACCAGTAGACAATACCTTTAATATCTCGATAATATCTCGATAATAACAATCAATAAATCAAAAAAAAAATCATTTTGAATGAGACAAATATTTTGTCAATAACGACTGTAATTTTTTTTTCCCATTCAAATCACCTGTCTCTAACGGTACCAGTCGGCATATAAAAATATATTAAAAAAATAAACACCTAGATGCAAAAAGTTCCAAAATATATGTCCGATAAAGGCAAAGTGGTTTTAATATATAAAGCGAGCAACAGGCATTACCGCATGATTATATACATGTTAAGGAAAACATTATTAAGCACGCATCTCAGGGGGCTTCAGATTTGAAATGGGTAGCAGGCGCATTATTTAGAGTGTGTGTGTGTGTGTGTGTTGTGGGAGTGGTGTGGGGATGTAGAAGCTGCAATTTAAAATAAGAGTTGAAAACGACACCTCCAACCACACTCCCAACAAAAGATACAAGCTTTTGCACATGAATGTAATAATTCTCAGATTTTGACCCTGTCCTCACTGAATTTATCTCGTGTTACATTCAAGTACCAACATAAATACATCCTAGTTTAATACTTTACTTATACACAATTATAGAACTGTTCGCACCATATACTTTCGACTTTATTATATTATTAATTTCCGTGTCAAATTAAACTGTTTCTTTGGTTTGGTACACTGACATATAGATGTATTACATTGTTTTGTAGGAGTAATACGATTTTATAATTATTTTGTATGTGTGTATAAACTCGACTTAGTGATTCAAGGGTCGCAGTTCGATCCCAGTCCTGGCGGTAGTGTCATGGCTAGTTCTCTGATTTACTGATCGAAGAAGTCTTCAGTTCGATCCCAGTCCTGACGGTAGTGTCATGGCTAGTTCTCTGACTTATTGATCGAAGAAGTCTTCAGTTCGATCCCAGTCCTGACGGTAGTGTCATGCATAGCACTCTGACGTACTGATCCAAGAAGTTTCAGTTCGATCCCATCCCTGACGGTCGTGTCATGGCTAGTTCTGATTTACTGATCGAAGAAGTTGTCAGTTCGATCACTTCTTGAAGGTCGTGTCATGCATAGCAATCTGATTTACTGATCTAAGAAGTTGTCAGTTCGATCCCTTCCTGAGGTCATGTCATGCCTAGCACTCTGATTTACTGATCCAAGAAGTCTTCAGTTCGATCCCAGTCCTGATGGTAGTGTCATGGCTAGTACTCTGACTTATTGATCGAAGAAGCCCGGGCCGTGATGTAATACACAGTACGCTGACTTCTTTATCCCCATTAACGTCGTTTTTGTATTGTTGTACAATTGTTGATTTCATTTGATAAAAATCTTAAATTTTGCATATGTATATGTGAGGTTAGATCATGTAGATTGCATGTATCTATAAAAAAAGAAGGAGTCAATGATTTATAAAGGTTTAAAGTAACTATCCCGCCAACAACAGCCAAATTTTACAAAATAAATATATACACCGTTTCTAAAATTAATGACGATGAGGTATATAACTTACACCATATGTTTTGAGAATCCAAACTCTGTTATACACATAGTATTATAAACGGCTTTAATCAGCCAGGCCAAACACCACAACTGGAGCGTCGAGTTACCAACTCATAATTCATTTCACGCATATTCAATCACGGGTATTTAACGAACCCATGAATAAATACTTTTAATCGGCACATATACATTATGATATGACCTGAACACCTGGATGGAGTTTTGAAAAACGGTTTTATAATATAATATTGCCGTTATTTGGTGTGTTTTTTTCTTCAAATATTAGGGAGTCTTTTTGGAATTTAACTCTTTCGGCAAACATGATTCAACTAATGCAGTAATGAAATATATCAAAATAAGATCAGATATAAAAGTAGAACAGAATATGTAGCATTCAAAGACAACAGCCGCTCAAAAATAGGTAATGATACAACCACTAATTAAGAATTATTAAGCGGCAAGGTATGCGACATCACAAACGTAAAATGGTTGACAATACTAACAGAAAGGGTTGACAATACGCACAGAAAGGGTTGCCAATACGCACAGAAAGGGTTGACAATACTCACAGAAAAAGTTGACAATACTAACAGAAATGGTTGACAATATTAACAGAAATGGTTGACAATACTAACAGAAAGGGTTGACAATACTCACAGAAAGGGTTGACAATACTAACAGAAATGATTGACAATACTAACAGAAAGGTTGACAATACTAACAGAAAGGGTTGGCAATACTCACAGAAATGGTTGACAATACTAACAGAAAGGGTTGACAATACTCACAGAAAGGCTTGACAATACTAACAGAAAGGGTTGACAATACGCACAGAAAGGGTTGACAATACTAACAGAAATGATTGACAATACTAACAGAAAGGGTTGACAATACTAACAGAAAGGGTTACTAACAGAAAGGGTTGACAATACGCACAGAAAGGGTTGACAATACTAACAGAAAGGGTTGACAATACTCACGGAAAGGGTTGACAATACTAACGGAAAGGGTTGACAATACTAACAGAAAGGGTTTGACAATACTAACAGAAAGGGTTGACAATACTAACGGAAAGGGTTGACAATACTCACAGAAAGGGTTGACAATACTAACAGAAAAGGTTGACAATACGCACAGATAGGGTTGACAATACTAACAGAAAGGGTTGACAATACTCACGGAAAGGGTTGACAATACTAACGGAAAGGGTTGTCAATACTAACAGAAAGGGTTGACAATACTCACGGAAAGGGTTGACAATACTAACGGAAAGGGTTTTCAATACTAACGGAAAGGGTTGACAATACTAACGGAAAGGGTTGACAATACTAACAGAAAGGTTGACAACACTAACAGAAAGGGTTGACAATACTCACGGAAAGGGTTGACAATACCCACAGAAAGGGTTGACAATACTAACAGAAAGGATTGACAATACTAACGGAAAGGGTTGACAATAATCACAGAAAGGGTTGCCAATACACACAGAAATGGTTGACAGTACTAACAGAAACGGATGACAATATACTCACAGAAAGGCTACCGCCTTGGAACGACCGCTACTTTTCACAGTTCGTTACTCACCTGTTTTATCAGGTATTAACATAAATATTTTTAAACTCTTTAAACGTAACGAGTTTTATTCTTATTGAATAGAATTGGTAAGTTAGTTGCTGATGATAGAGTAAATAAGTTAAATATGTACCTAAATATACAAATACAATCTCATTGTCACCTTTACTGACATTTTCGTAGATAATATTTCCAAATAAAATGTATTGGTAAGTTCCATGTTCCGAGAACTGTTAACACTACACAAGTATGAATTTTACAATAAGTATCCTACACTTTATTGCATGATTCAGGACAATGATTAACTGAACACTAGACCACATAATTATTGACAAAGTTCATACCACTTATATTCGTCCGTCAATAGCACTAATTAGAACACGATACAATGATATAAATACATCATGAAGGCTTATCTCTGCACTGATGTTTTTGTTTTAAAATAATATACTTATGCACGAAATAGCCGCCGTGAATTGTTTTTAAATACAATAGGTTCATAATAATATGGCAATACTACTGAAAAGGGACTTCTTCTGAATTCTGAAGAAAAAAGACAATGTAACATAAAAAGCTCACCAACGATGTAGCTCTGTCCGAAACGTCTAATACTCCTTCTTCTACCATCTGTAAACTATTTCTATCCCTGCTAATTCTATATAAATTATTCTTAAAGTACGTGTATTGCAAGCTGTTGTATTATAATCATAAGTATATTATATAAACGTATCTTATTTAAGAAATAATAAATACGTACATGTGTTTTATCGGTGAATAAAATACAGTTAGGAGTTCGCATGCGTAGTCGCATCCGAACGATTAACTGTATTTTATTCACCGATAAAATACAGGTACGTATTCTAACACAACAATAACCCCATTGTTTACGCTATTGTGGGGGCACTATATATTATCTCGGAGGTCAAGGTAATCAGGCTGCTATATTTACACGCTGTTCCATTTGGCGCCCCCGTATGTAAAGTCACGTGACAACAATTAAAGCGTTTCTTACGTCATATAGCTTGCCCTGTATGACGTAGCTTGCCCTGTATGACGTCAAACGTTCTCAGCTTGTTCAAGATGCTTATTAATGTTATATGTACTACATATTATGTAAGTTTTTTTTTTTTAAACTTCAGAAATAAAGAGATACATATGGTCAGAGGTAATACTCTGCTACATGGTCGTCATGACTACAATACACCTGTTTTTCAAGTCCTTGTCCTTACATTAAAGTAACTAACCCGCCAAATAAGGGCAAAATTACATTACAAAATCGTTTATCGAAACTGTATTCAGGTGTTCAGGTCAAATAATAATATTTACGTGCCGATTAAAAGTATGGGGTTATTTACAGGTTCTTAAATACCTATTATTGCATATGCGTAAAATGAATTATGTGTTGATAACTTAATTCAGCGCTCCAGATTTGGAGGTTAGCCTGTCTGGGTAAAACCATTGATAGTATGTCTGTAGAGTTTGGATTCTTAAAACCTCGTCGTCAGTAGGTTTTAGAAACAGTTTACATCTGTTGTAAACGTTGACAGTTGATTATGGTGGCTGATTTCTGCCATGTCGTCTTTTCGTTATTTCGCCGCGAAAAGACGACATAACGAAAAGGCGGCAAATGCAGCGCGAAAAGACGACAGAACGAAAAAAACACAGAACGAAAAGATGACATTTCAAGGGCGAAAAGACGATAGAACGCCACGCGAAAAGACGAAAAGACGCCATTTGATATTGTCAACTTTTCGTTATTTCGTGTAGCCTTCTGTCGTCTTTTCGTTCTGTCGTTCTGTCGTCTTGTCGTCTTGTCGTCCTGTCATCTTTTCGCGATGCATTTGCCGTCTTTTCGTTCTGTCGTTCTGTCGTCTTGTCGTTCTGTTGTCTTGTCGTCTTGTCGTTCTGTCGTCTTTTCGCGATGCATTTGGCGTCTTTTTTGTTCTGTCGTCGTTTTGTTCTGTCGTCTTGTCGTTCTGTCGTCCTTTCGTCTTTTCGTTCTGTGGAAATGGTTATCATAAAACATGCGTGAGTTAATGTTGTGAAACTGTTATTTAAAACATATGCATTTAAAAATAATCTACAAGTTCACGCGGTTCGCTTTAATTTACATTTTGAATTAGGTATCCACTAGTTTCCAATTTTAAACCTATATGTTTCTATTGCCGTAGAGTTTTACCTTAAACAAAATAATGTCACTAAATGCATACCGTAATTGTTTAAAACTGTGTATGAATTTTTAAATATGATCGTATGTTTTATTTTAAGTCAAAAATATAAATGTTGAATTAAAAGTTCGAATTTGCAGAAATTGACAAATTATAGGACAATTTGCTAGTATGTTACTGATGATTTTGTAAATTTACCAAAATAAGCATTTTATTAATATTTCACGAAACAAAAAATGAATAGTTATTGTTGCTGTATTTTCACACACCATATAAAGATTTATTTTGGTGGTCAAAGTATATATTTTTTCATCATTATTTCCAAATGTGTGTGTTTTGCCCCTAAATCTTAAGTTATATATTTTTTCATTTCCTTTCCTATAATAAAGTAAAGAAACTTATTTTTTATGGAGGAGAACATCATAACATTCCTGCAGTTGATGTTTTGAAGTAGAAGTTTTTATAGATTTAATAGTTTTCAAAGTTTTAGTTCAGGTTAATTTTCGCTGAAATCGTGAAAACCGACAAATAGCAAAAAAGTGCTATATATATTCCATTTGTTTTACGTTCACACATGGACACATCAGACTACTATTACCTTAAACGACCATTTACAAGCATTTATTTTTAAATTTGTTTTGCCGTTACTTTTTATAATTGCAGATTTTTGCTTCAAAATATCATTCTTTACCATTTTACCAAATACGGATGCAGCAAAATTAGGAATCACATAATAGTTCATTCACAATGTTTTATATCAAAAGAAACATTAGACTTGACATTAAAATGAACATATTCGGCGAGAATGTCAAAATGTTTGAATCAGGTACCAAACAAAATGAAAGTGTTACGTTATAAGTTGAACACCTCTCGTACACACGATATATTATGATTGTTAATGAGAGTTCATGTTAGATAACACAACTGTTAACCCGAACATCTTAAGAACGACTAATTCTCATTAATATGTTAATCGGTGCATTGTCTCGTGTATCGACGGCATAGTCACACTCTTGAGTACACTATTACACATGAATTTCAACCAACTGAACAGTTGTCAAGCCCATGCTATTCTGTTAAAGGTTAATAATGTCTTACTGATAACTAATTTAACACTAATCAACGAGTATAATGCCATGTAGGACATATATATTTAAAAAAAGCAATGTTTGACGTGGTTACAGCGCATGCCCGGATAAAACGTCTGTGAAAGGTGATCATATACTCATTTTCTAGTGAATTGTCCTTTATACAACAACACACGAACTGTGATATTCGGTGAAATTATTTCAAATGGAATATATGAAAACATGACAGACTCTAATAGACTGATTTTCCTGATTCATAACCACACACGAAAAGTTGTAAAATTTCTTGTTAAAGCTTATCTGTTTAGAAGAAGTGTGTTATATAACTCGTAACTGTAAACATGTGGTGCAATTATTAAACTAAACTGACACTATTTATCGCAATATATATAATATTTATGAATGAACCCTTTGTAACTTTAATTGTATTGTAAATTGTACATTGTGAGCTCATAACAGTATTTTCTATTATGTTTAACCATGTTGACTACTTGTAAACTATAATTATAAGGTGACTTATAGGTCCGTTGAGCCGGGTGTTTCTCTATGCATTTGTATTAAATGTTTGTTATTTCCGTATACACATGTCACTATAATAAAAAAAATACTTACTTACTTACTGATACTACGTAACTGCATTTGTTATTGTGCTTTTGTTTGTGTGCAGTTTAAGGTGTGAGTTGTTTATGCATAAGTCGTTGATACTAACAATTTATATATCACAAGGTATATATCTGGATAACATATTGAACATTGACTATCCTTTTTTTATACTATCGTTAATACTGTCTATCCTAAAGAACTTCAACTCAACAAAGCTAACATTTATGATAAGGTTGATTTTTTTCTTGATTTACATCTCTGTGTTGAAAATGGTGAAATAATTAGTAAAACCTGTGACAAGAGATGATTTTAATTTTGATATTGTTAATTATTCCCATTTAGATAGGGATGTTCCCCGAGATACTTCTTCTGGGGTTAATGTTTCTTAACTTCCTAGTTTTTCTAGAGGTTGTAGTCGTGTTGAAGACTCCAAAATTCGAAGTATGTGTATAATTAAAAAGCTACCCCAGCTGGGCTATCGTTACCATATATTTCGAAAAGCCTTTACAATGTAATGTTTTACTGCCGTAAACCTGATCTACTTTTAAAATATAAAACATGAATTAAGAACTATTCTGCGACAATGACTATCACAACCTGACTTCTATGGTAATGTGATTTACACACTTCGTAAGATCCTTGTTCATAATCCCTTTCATACAATATTCATCAAACTTGTTAAAAAGTTTATCAAAAGAGGTTATGACCCTACCATTTTGCAACGCATTGCATGTTCAGTGGTTGACCCATTTACATTTCGCCACTATGTTTTCCTCTTGATTGTCCGATGACCGGACAGACTGTGGACCCTATAAAGACGTCTACCTAAATATTGAAAGGGCTGGTAATGTTTAGTGTTTGTCTTCTATCTAGTGTTGTCATGTCCTTGTGGTTTAAAATGGTTTCATCCAAGTCCATGAGTTTTTATGTTGTGGCTTCTTAGGCTTTTGTTTTCGCATCTTTATCATGATCATCTTTGTGTTATACTACTGCTGCCTTATGTGTTAGACGATATAGCATGGCGTGATATGTTTTATTTACACTGCCCCGTTTAAATGGGATGACAATAAGTTAAGAGTGAGGTTTGATGCACCCTAGAACCTAGTATAAACATCCAGCGGCCCGTTTGCTACTAAACGTTCCAAGGCGGCACCCCTATTGTCAACCATTTTGTGTTTGTGGTGACACATACCTTGATTTTATTTTTGTTTCTGTTTTTATTTAATGAGTAATTTTATATTTTTATGGATGCTTGTGTTCTGTGAATGCTACATTTCCTGTTCGACTTTTATTTTTACTCTTCTAGGATACTCTTGATGTTTCCCTTAATTGTCTGTCAAATCACACATTTTTCAGACTAATAGTGCATTGTGCTAGAATACAATTGCGCAAAATATTTTTTGTCTTGATTAGAAACTAACTAAGCTTTTGCTTAGATGCTTCACGAATCTGAGAATATAATATATATGTGTGCACAAACAGTTCTGCCTCGCGATCGAGTCGATTGTATTTGGGTTTATTATTAGGTCGTATCCTAGATTAGTTTTCTCGTTGACTGCAATTTGCAATTGCTGTGGTAGTTTGGTATACTTTTAGATACTTCCTTAGGTGTTTTTTATTATGTACTTTTATATTTCTTTATAACAGCATGTAAGTGTATTGTTTGCTAATTTCTCTGGATGTGGACTTTATTGTTAGAGAGTTCCTTTTGATAAGATATACTTGTATTTATCCTGTCTTGATAATAGCGAGGTTGTGAACCAATGTAATATATTTAACCTAACCAGTAGGCCATATTTCTAATTTTGTAACTATGTCTCCACCGCTATTTGTGTTGTGTATTCGCCATTTCATTGCACACTTACTTTGCACCTAACTTGCGGCACAGTACGGACATACGGTGACATTGCACTAGGGTGACGTGGTCTTTATAGGACTATTTTGTTTCCATTATAGCAACTGTAGTGCGAAATCTAGAAACTGACTTTAACTGTGTCCCTTACCTAGCCTACATGTCATTTTATTTCAAGAAATACTTATGTAATGTACAACACCACCGCGTTGTGAATGAATGAATGTCTTTATTTATAGAGGGTGTCCCAATTAGCCAACATTAATCTTCCTTGGATTAACGTCATATATATATATAAATAATGTAAAACATATATAATATAACAAAACAGTAATATTTCCGTTACATTATTGCGCACGCATACATGCAAATACACACACACACACACATGCACACACATTTACAACCATGTACACATTCATTCTTAATATATATATATATAATTATATACATGGTTTGAGGTGGTGGT
>JAWPHD010017799.1:0-42861 GCA_037043455.1 Cyrtodaria siliqua | reverse complement strand
TATCAACATTGGTAGGATTTTTACATAGATTGTCAGTTAAACTATTTTCAGAATCGTTAGGACTGGTCAAATCAAACAGACTATTTTCATCAGAAATAGAAACAGACAATACAGATTCTTCATCATCAGAAACTGACATATCAGTCACTTCTTGTTCATCAATATTTCTTATAACTTCTCTTCGTTTATCATTGTTCATTTGAGTTCTGCAAAAGTATTCTCCATCACTCATGTCAGAGTATCCTTCAAAATCAGAAGTGGTTGAATCAGTATCTGTATCAGCTGCTGTGGAAAAAGACACATTAGTTAATTCGAATGGAATGTCCTGTTTGTTTTGTTCATTGTTAGTAATACTGGCAGTAATTTAAGTGCTGTAGAAACTGGCACAGCTGATCAGCTGATTTGTGTGATGTTAAAATGGCAGATCCATCTGGATGTGCCATTCCGACCTCATTTCTAGAGTGTGGATCAAAAACATGGTAACTTTTATCCTTAATAATGGCAACAGTGAAGCACTTAATTGTTAAAAATGCATATATTTCAATGTTAGCTATTGCTTCTTGCAAAGTGCAGTAAGGATTAACAGCTTGTGAAGCAAAAACTGCACCGGCATTGACAGCATTTATAGTTAATTAAGCTACCATTGTGGATTTTATCTAAATCAGTTATCAAAAGGAAGTCTTCTTTTTGTCCATGTAATTTCAAATTGGTGTATATTTGGTCTGGTTTAATATTTGTTCTAGATCCGGTTCAGTCCAATTATAATAAATTAAAGCTGCAGGTAATATTCTTGAATGCGTCATCGCTGCATAACTATTTGCCACACACTGTCGGCCAGCACCATTAAATTTGGAGTCGCTCTGGTGTAGAGTAGTCCGAACCGTCAGCATTCTATATAAAGGAAATATATTATATATATATATATATTTAAATTGATTTATAATTAGCATTTCTTTTCAAATTCAATTTTCAAGTAATAAGAATATGTCGGAATGAAACTTCATTTTAATTGTATATTTGGTATTTGTATAGCAATTTACAGGTCTAATTTTATACTATTCCATTATTATTTTTTCCTTTTGTGGGAAGGGAGTCAGGGCCCGTTAGAGGGGGAAAAAATTGACGTGAATTGGAAAAAAGGGGAATTTCGACAATGTTAAAATAAAGAAGAACGCTAGTAGTTTTTAGCTCTACTGATCAGAGATCAGCAGAGCTTATGCCGTGGTGCGGCGTCCGTCGTCCGTCCGTCCGTCCGTCTGTCTGTCCGTAAACTTTTAATTGTAGCGACAACTCCTCTGAAACTACTGGATGGATATTCATGAAACTTTACAGAAATGTTGCCCATAAAGTCTAGTTGATCCTAGCAAAAATTCATGTTGATGTGAAATCCAAGATGGCCACCAAAGCTAAAAATAGAGTTTTAAAATACAAGTTTGTAGCGACTACTTCTTGAAAACTATAAGTGATATTGATATGGGACTTTTTCTAAAATGATCAGCATGACATGATGTTGATCCTAGTCAAACATTATTTTGATTCGATGTTAAACATGGCTGCCAGTGGCCATCTTTGTTTACATAGAGTTATATAGTAAACACTTGTAGCGACTACTTCTCTGAAACTACTTGACGGATGTTCATGAAACTTCACAGGAATGTAGCTCTTGATGTCTAGTTGATCCTAGAAAAATTTCAGGCTGGCCGGAAATTCAAGATGGCCACCACAGCTAAAAATAGATTTAAATAAATAAATTTGTCAGGACTACTTCTTGAAAACTGTAAGTTATATTGATATGGGACGTTTTCTAAAATGATCAGCATAACATGATGTTGATTCTTGTCGAAATTTATTTCAATGCGACTTTAAACATGGCCGCTAGCGGACATCTTTGTTTACATAGATTTATATAGTAAAAACTTGTAGCGACTACTCCTCTGAAACTACTTGACGATTTTTTATGAAACTTCACAGGAATGTTGCTCTTGATGTCTTATTGATCCCAGATTTTTTTTAGGTCGGCCGGAAATTCAAGATGGCAGCCATGGCTATAAATAGATTTTCAAGATACAAGTTTGTAGCGACTAATTCTTGAAAACTATAAGCGATATTGATATGGAACTTTTTCTAAAATGATCAGCATGACATGATGTTGATCCTTGTCAAAAATCGTTTTGATTTGATGTTAAACATGGCTGTCAGCGGCCATCTTTGTTTACATAGAGTTATATAATGAAAACTTGTAGCGACTACTTCTCTGAAACTACTAGACGGATTTTCATGAAACTTCACAGGAATGTTGCTCTTGATGTCTAATTGATCCTAGCAAAATTTCAGGTCTGCCGGAAATTCAAGATGGCCGCCACGGCTACTTCCTGAAATCTAAATCAATCAGTAGAGCTTCAAGGTCATTGACCTCTTGTTAAAAAACAAGTTTGTAGCGACTTCTTCATGAAAACTATAAGTGATATTGATATGGGACTTTTTCTAAAATGATCAGCATGACATGATGTTGGTCCTTGTCAAAAATCGTTTTGATTCAACGTTAAACATGGCTGCCTGAGGCCAACTTTGTTTACATACAGTTATATAGTAAAAACTTGTAGCGACTACTCCTTTGAAACTACTTGACAGATTTTCATGAAACTTTACAGGAATATTGCTCTTAATGTCTAATTGATCCTAGCAAAATTTCAGATCGGCCAGAAATTCAAGATGGCCGCCACGGCTAAAAATAAATTTTCAAAATACAAGTTTGTAGCGACTACTTCTTGAAAACTATAAGTGATATTGATATGGGACTATTTCTAAAATGATCAGCATGACATGATGTTGGTCCTTGTCAAAAATCGATTTGATTCAACGTTAAACATGGCTGCCTGAGGCCAACTTTGTTTACATACAGTTATATAGTAAAAACTTGTAGCGACTACTCCTTTGAAACTACTTGACAGATTTTCATGAAACTTTACAGGAATATTGCTCTTAATGTCTAATTGATCCTAGCAAAATTTCAGATCGGCCAGAAATTCAAGATGGCCGCCACAGCTAAAATTAGATTTTTTAAAAAAGAAGTTTGTAGCGGCTACGTCTTGAAAACTATAAGTGATATTGATATGGGACTTTTTGTAAAATGATCAGCATGACATGATGGTTATAAGAGTCAAACATTATTTTGATTCGACGTTAAACATGGCTGTCAGCGGCCATCTTTGTTTACATAGAGTTATATAATGAAAACTTGTAGCGACTATTCCTGTGAAACTACTTGACGGATTTTCATGAAACTTCACAGGAATGTTGCTCTTGATGTCTAATTGATCCTAGCAAAATTTCACGGCTAAAAATAATTTTTCAAAAAACAAGTCTGGAGCGACTACTTCCTGAAATCAAAATAAATCAGTAGAGCTTCAAGGTCATTGACCTCTTGTTTAAACCTTTGGTTCCATTTCAGATTTTTTATTAAAAAAAATATTTGTGATTTGTAAAACATTTTCCATGCAAGACTATGGCAACTGCAGTTGCAGTTGCCATAGTCTTGCACAATAGTTATGATACAGCTATTGTGTTTTTTCAAGTGCAATACTATTGTAAGTCTACATACAATAGTATTGCGTTAAAAAATATATCAAATTGAGTTAAGATATTTCTATAATATTTTGTCAGGTTATGTAAATGACTAAAATACTTCCAAAAACCTGAAAAAGTCATTTTGACAAAAAGTGCAGTTACCATAGTCTTGCGCCGAGCCCTCGACATAATGGGCTTTCAAAAAAATAGGGTGTACAAAATTCCTCCTGCGGTGAGGGTTACTCCTACTAGCTTACAGTCTATTTTCTATTGTACCGGTATTTTATATTTTTTTATATTTTAACCCAATACCTGCAATGGATTGCAGAAATAAGTGATTTTAGTCCTTTTTTCCAACATATTTCAGCAGATATATTATTAATGATGCAAGAAAACACTTGAATATGTATGCTGTGCAACATTATATTACTTCAGTTTGATAAGTTTATGTTAAAACTATTTTCAAAAATAATTCCAGATTGCGTAGATTTTGACAAAAATACACATTTTTCACCTAAAAATTAAGGCATTTTCAAGCATCATACGGTTCGGGACTTTTTTTTACTTAATTATTGGACCTTTGTCTATCCAAAAATGTTACAATGTGTCCTTATTCAATTGTATTAAATTTGTTTCTATATTTTAACCCAATAATCCAATGATTTTTGTCATTTTTTCCAACATTTTGGTTTAAAATGCCAATATTTGAGCACATATGTTATATATTGTGTAAGGAAAAACTTGAATATGTATGCTGTGCAACATTCTATAAGGCATTTCTAAACATCATGCGGTTTGGGACTTTTTTCTACTTAATCACTGGACCTTACCCTGCCCAGAAAGGTTACAATATTTCTTTTTTCTATTGTATCAGATATTTTTCTATTTTTTAGTTAAATATCCCCAATGTATTACAGAAATCGGCGATTTTATTCAATTTTTAGCTTGTCTGTCCGTCCGTAAACTTTTTATTGTAGCGACTACTCCTCTGAAACTACTGAATGAATTTTCATGAAACTTTACAGAAATGTTGCCCATGAAGTCTAGTTGATCCTAGCAAAAATTCATGTTGATGTGAAATCCAAGATGGCCACCAAATCTAAAAATAAGTTTTTAAAAAAGAAATTTGTAGAAACTACTTGGCAGATTTTCATGAAACTTAACAGGAATGTTGCTCTTAAAGGGACACATGGCAATCTTGATTTTTTTAAAAACTCACGGCGTCCCGTTAGTTTTCCTCTTAACTTGCATTTGTTAAATCATTAATATTAATTGTTAGAACAGTTCAAAGCAAATTATTTTTACATATTACTAACTTTTTATAATATTGCACAAATAATATATTTAAATAAATTGTTAAAAAAGTGAAGACAATTGAAATCTCAATTTTTTATTTAATTATATGCAAGCAGTTTTAAAGTCAAAATGACGCAGGATAAGTAAATCGACAAGCAATTTTAAATGTTTAAATAAATCTCAAGATTGCCATGTGTCCCTTTAATGTCTTCTTGATCCTTGCAAAATTTCAGATCGGCCAGAAATTCATGATGGCCACCACAGCTAAAAATAGATTTTTAAAAAATAAGTTTGTATCGGCTACTTCTTGAAAACTATAAGTGATATTGATATGGGACTTTTTCTAAAATGATCAGCATGACATGATGGTTATCCGAGTTGAACATTATATTGATTCAACGTTAAACATGACTGCCAGTGGCCATCTTTGTTTACATAGAGTTAAATAATGAAAACTTGTAGCGATTACTCCTCTGAAACTACGTAGAGATGCGTTCCGAAAAATATTCCATCAATTCAAATTTGTTCTAATATATTCTATTCTTTTTCTAAAAAATAATACCAGATTTCAGCAGTTTTCGTCTAAAGTGCAACGTTTTCCCCCAAAACTCACTAAAGCCCCAACGCTCAGATGGCACACATGTCTCATTTTGAAACTTACTGTATGTTCTTTCAGAAAATTATACCCTGCAAAATTCCCCCTGGTTGGGGGTGGGGGGTGTGGGGGGAGGGTTTCTCCTACTAGCTCAGAGCCTAGTTCAAGTATTTCAGAATTGTTGTCATTTACAGTGAAAAATGTCAGTCATTTTTTTCAAAAACTACTTTTTTCCGGAAGTTGCTATAAAAGTTACATCATTGGATTGGAAATAACTTAACTAAGAAAAGAAGTCGTATATTATTGAAATCGTTTAAGTGGTTTAGAAGTTAGGGGAATTTTAATTTTCACATTTCTCGAAATAAAACCTGTTTTTCACTCCAAAACAACAAATATTTTTTATGAATTTATATATAGTTACAATAGTTTCTCATTCACCTTTTGACATGTTTTATTTACTCATATAATACATTATTTTATGAGCTATATATTACATAGAGTTAAATACAGGGAAAGTCTTTAAAAAACTCTCAGAAACCGCGATGTCAATTTTGACCAAACTTCATATGGTTAAGTGAATGGTCAAACTGTTGAAATTAGGTCAATGCGACATCCAAGATGGCCGCCATAGAAAAAATATTTTAATTACTCCATATACACTGGGCACCTAGGCCAGTGTTTTCAAATCCCATATGAGGTAAACCTTTTATGCTTATAAAAACAAATCTTCATCAGTGTGTTTTCTGTCAATTTCCAATTGCTATTCAAATAATAAAAAGTAAAAGTCATGTATTGCAGCCCTTTCAGTGTGTATGTTTTGGAATTTAACTTTTAAATGTGTTATTAATTACTTATTTCTTGATAAGATATGTATTTATATTACAGATTGTGGAAGTCTAACCTCACCAACAAATGGGTTAATAATGCAGCCGACCCTGACTGTACCAGGACAGGTGGTCACGTACACGTGTGATGGGGGTTACGTAATGTTGGGTGTATCGTTAAGGACTTGTTTGACCACAGGATTATGGAGCCATGCAGCACCCACCTGTGTGATAGGTGAGACAATATCTTATGTAGCTTGCTATAATGCAAGGCATAACTGGCCTGTCTGCAATGGCTTGTCCTAAGAGTGAAATTTCTGGAGATATGAAACAAAAAGAGTAAGATTTTAGGGGATTATAATAACATTGATAAAATTGTTTGCATTGACACTGCCAATGTTTGTATTTTTGTTACCATAATGCAACTGGTGACATTTTTGATGCCACTGAGGTATAAGACTTGTATCCACTCTGTATGAAAGCTTAGATTATCAAATCTATCGGTAAGATAGGATTTCAAGCACCTGTTAAAATTAAGATTTTATTATTTTATTAGCTCTACTGGCCAGCAGAGCTTATGGGATGGCGAAATGTCCGTCTGTCGTCCGTAGTTAAATTTTGTCTCGTTGAGAAGATAGGGCCTTCATCTTCCATTTGCTCTTTACCAAACTTCAACAGATTGTTAATATCAATGAAAGCTCAGAAAAGTTCGAAAACCAGCCAGATCGGACCAGTAACAGCATTTAGTTAAAAATGCTATATTTTACCTCTTTCAGCAGTCAGGGGTGTCACGTATACGCGTTATTTTCGTAATAACTTAAATGTGTTATTTTCGTCACGAAAACATCGGCAAATTCCAGCGTCCGTATGTTGACATTTGTTTCAGTTTGACATGGAAAACCCGACATCTAAGCATATTTTATAACGTCTCCCTTAACTTACCAGTTGTTTACGAAGAATGTACATACTTATGTGCGCCGGAGACCATGTTTTTTTATCAAAATATCTCATTTTTTGCTCCATTTTAACCGTTTATTGACTATTTTCGTCACTTTTTTTTTACGCTTTCCGATTTTTCCGACGCTATTTGACATTTTTCCAAGTTAGTTACATGTGTTATCTTCACATTTTTGCAATAAAAATTGAGGCGCATGCCCTTTTTCTTGAGGCGCACGACGAAATTAGTTGATGTGTGTATACTCAAAATAACGTAAATACGTTATATTGAGAGTCCATTTTGTTTATGGCCGGTATATTACAGATAACTCTGTGGGTCATGTGCTTCACTAACATAGTCCTCCCTTTTGTCCATTTGAAATATTAGCCTGCGGAGACCTGATAACATGTACATCTGTGTGTTAGCATGATACGTGATTTGTGTATGACATGTATGACCATAATCACATCGTCGTGCAACAACTGTGTAGAATAAATTTCTTTGGCGAATGGATGCAGGCGTGTATGATGACGGTATATATTACAGAACTCAAACATATATACATACTCATTCGTATCAACATTTAAAATGATATTCTAACCACATTAATAGTTATACTAATGTGTATGACTATGAACTCTTTATTAGATTCGCATATCATTGCTAATTTAGAATATATCCATTATCATTCTTCACAGGTATTTCTATTATTTCTTAAATATGAAGAAATTTACGTAAATTTAGAACGTAATAAAAACAGGAGGTATTATACACATTGTAGCATCATACAGATAAGCAAGCTATTATACTGATCTTTATATAATGTTAGTAATAATTTCTAAGAAGACTAATTTATGTATGTCTTTATATACGTATTGTAATTGTCCTTGGTGACAATCCTGTATTTAGATTTATACCACTAAATTGAATTGAACTGAATTAGAACATTAGTGTCTCAGATTTTTAAATACTTTTACCATTTATTCATGAACATTTTACTACAAGCAGTCTTCGCAGTGAAGTGCGTGACCTATACAGAGAATATCGATTAAATCTATGGCAAACACTATTTAAACAAAAAAAGAAAATAAATGATGACTTCTGCGATATCTTCACTTTTACTCTGGCCTACAAGTTAACATTTGCTAATTACAATGACCAAATGTCAAACAAAACGAATGTCATTATCGGTAAAACCATAATAAAATAATTTAAATGTACATAGCGTGAATTGTAATTTGTAAAATACACCTTAGTCCAAAGTAGGTCACACTCGAAAAGGGAGTTAATCTCAAAATTACAGAACTCAAACATAAATACACGCTAAACTGTGCTGTTGTGCTCTGAACACTGCTAATTCATAAGAGTATGGGCAAGAAACTATATAATGTATTGTATGTACGTCAACAAATGAGGGGTGGGGTGGGGTGGGGTTGGGGTCGGTGGTGGGGGTGGGGGGGGGGTGAGTGGGGGGTTGATTACTCGAAATAATGACTTTGAATTAAATTGATAAAGGGTTGTGACCAATTCCAGTCGTTGTTCCGCTGCCATTTCAAAATAACTAGTTGTATGTTATTAAAACAGTATGTCAAAAGGAAAATAAGTAACAATTAGAGATCAGCAGAGCTTATGCCGTGGTGCGGCGTCCGTCGTCCGTCTGTCCGCAAACTTTTTTGTAGCGACAACTCCTCTGAAACTACTGAATGGATTTTCATGAAACTTTACTGAAATGTTGCCCATGAAGTCTAGTTGATCCTAGCAAAAATTCATGTTGATGTGAAATCCAAGATGGCCGCCAAATCTAAAAATAAGTTTTTATAAAACAAGTTTGTAGCGACTACTTCTTGAAAACTCAAGTGATATTGATATGGGACTTTTTCTAAAATGATCAGCATGACATGATGTTGGTCCTTGTCGAAAGTTGGTCCTTGTCGAGTTATATAATGAAAACTTGTAGCGACTACTCCTCTGAAACTACGTGACGGATTTTCATGAAACTTTACAGCAATGTTGCTCTAAATGTCTTATTGATCCTAGCAAAATTTCAGATCGGCCAGAAATTCAAGATGGCTGCCACAGCTAAAAATAGATTTAAAAAAAATAAGTTTGTAGCGACTACTTCTTGAAAACTATAAGTGATATTGATATGGGACTTTTTCTAAAATAATCAGCATGACATGGTGGTTATCAGAGTGAAACATTATTTTGATTTGACATTAAACATGGCTGCCAGTGGCCATCTTTGTTTACATAGAGTTATATAATGAAAACTTGTAGCGATTACTCCTCTGAAACTACTTGACAGATTTTCATGAAACTTCACATGAATGTTGCTCTTGATGTCTTATTGATCCTAGCAATATTTCAGGTCGGCCGGAAATTTAAGATGGCCACCATGGCTAAAAATTGATTTTCAAAATACAAGTTTGTAGCGACTACTTATTGAAAACTATAAGTGATATTGATATGGGACTTTTTCTAAAATAATCAGCATGACATGGTGGTTATCCGAGTGAAACATTATTTTGATTTGACATTAAACATGGCTGCCAGTGGCCATCTTTGTTTACATAGAGTTATATATAATGAAAACTTGTAGTGACTACTTCTCTGAAACTACTTGATGGATTTTCATGAATCTTCACAGGAATGTTGCTCTTGATGTCTAATTGATCCTAGCAAAATTTCAGGTCTGCCGGAAATTCAAGATGGCCACCATGGCTAAACTAGATGAAAAAACAACAACAGTTTTCTGTTTGTAGCGACTACTTCCTGAAATTAAAATCAATCAGTAGAGCTTCAAGGTCATTGACCTCTTGTTTTAAAAACTCACGGCGTCCTGTTAGTTTTCCTCTGAACTTGCATTTGTTAAATCATTGATATTTATTGTTAGAACAGTTAAAATCGAATTATTTTTACATATTACTAACTTTTTATAATATTGCACAAATAATATATTTAAAAAACTTGTTAAAATAGTGAAGACAATTGAAATCTCATTTTTTTATTTAATTATATGCAAGCAGTTTTAAAGTCAAAATAATGCGGGATAAGTAAATCGACAAACAAATTTAAATGTTTAAATAAAACTCAAGATTGCCATGCTTTACAACGTTATAGAACATTTTAGGCCATACATGGCATTCGATTCTTGAGTAGCAAGTATAAAACGATTATTAATAATTAACGGGACACACGGCAATCTTGATGTTTTTATCAAGCAACCATGTGTGTGTGAGTGTGTGTGTGTGTGTATTTCTAAGGATAATAGTCCCTCCACCTACGACAGGCGTCCTACCCGATGATTGCACAATGGTCAAAATGTCTGGACTTTTATCTGTGTGTTGCTGTGTGATGTGATGATATGTCTACTTGAAGCAGTGAACTCAATGGTTTCTTTATAGTGCTGCCACACTGGAATACCACGCCGTAGTAGACATGATACCCCCACAGTCACATTATTCTGACACTGGTCAATCAGTCGTAGCACTACCCATTATTTGTTCGTCAGGCAAGGGTTACAAGTGACTACTCCATTTTTAAAGTCTTTGGTATGACTCGGTCGGGGAACTCGAACCCACGACCTCCCGAATGCAAGGCAGACGCTATAACCACTACACCACAATGCTTGGACAACAATGTGTGTGTGTGTGTGTGTGTGTGTGTGTGTGTGTGTGTGGTTCTAAGGTTTAGAGTCCGTCCGCCAACAAACACGACAACAGTATTAGCGTCTCTACTTATTTAATCAAGGAACATTTTGACTTTAAACCGGCTTGCATATCATTAAATAAAATTTTGTGCTTTCAGTTTTCGATGTTATTTTACCAAATTTTGAAATATATACTCGGTAAAAAAAGTTTTGGACCAGGGAATATAAAGTCATATAAAAATAAAACTGGTGGACAAAATTTAAGTATCTTATTTTAGTAACCAAGGTCTACCCTACCCGGTTATTTTGGTACAAACATTAAATTCCAAACAATATTTGATTTTAAAAAAATATCGCGAACACACAAAGGGTCTGTAAAAAATGTTGCCAAGTCCATACAAAGTAACAGTTACGGACACATTCGAGTAACCAATAAAAAGATTATTATTTTTTCGCAAACTTTCATTGTAAACGATAAATATTATTGATTGTTGATCTATTGTGAATAATCAACTGAGATAATAAGGGTTATGGTCGAATGTCATGGTTCAGCGATCATTGTACAGGTTCAAACACTGCCATGGTCCAAAACTTCTTTTTACAGAGTATATTATTGATGCAGTATTATCAAAAGTCAGTAATATGCAAAAACAAATTGGTTTATACTATTCTTTTAATTATTATTAATGATTGAAATAATGGATGTCATTTAGAAAAACTAACGGGACGCCGCGAGTTTTCAAAAAATCAAGATTGCCATGTGTCCCTTTAAGCAAGCAATTATACCATAAAGCCAATTTATGTTTTATCTTTTAATTTAAGAAAAAGATATGTGACCATTTACAGTAATTTAAGCCCTGTGTGGTTCCCGGGTGCCCCCGTTTGGTCACGGGTCAAAGAATGGGGCCACTGCAGATCCCTTTGGAGGGGTAGGCTGAGGGGTAGAATCCCCCCAAATTCATGTTCATTTTATCATTTTTTGTTCATGTTCATTAAAGGTCTTCATCATGATCCCTGCATTGTTTCAGGTGCTATCTCGCTCGCATCAAAAGAGCAGTGGCAGAAAAACAATAACGTGGCTCCAGCGTAAATGGAGTTTCTACGAAAGAATTTGCAGAAACTCGGCAGTTCAGGGTGAGAAGGTTCTAGACCCATTTTCCATATTTTATCTCGATGTACATGGAAGGTGAGCCTTGCATGTTCATGCCTTTTAGGCGCCATATAACCTTTTCATGTGTTGGTGCGCCTTAAAACCCCAATTCAGTTCAATTCAATTACAGTAATTTAAAGTAATAACGTTGTTATATTTCATATTTTATACATTCATCTTCACATTTTTGAAATTTAGATCTAAAGCACCAGCAGAAGAGACAAATTTAAAAATTAATAGTTATTATGATATGCATGCCCAATTATTAACAGGAAGCGCCTCCTTACGGTACATTTTATCAAGACCCCTATGGTTGATACAGTGGCCGTATTGACTGGACACCGTTAAAGTGACACCCGACAATGTTAAAGGATATAAAGTGTGTGTGTGTGTGTGTGTGTATGTGTGTGTGTGTGTGTGTGTTCTTCTAAGGTTTAAACGTCCCTCCACCATAAACCAGATACGACGTCTTAAAGACATTTTCTGTAGTTTTTTCTGCATAACAGATTTTCTTTAAACTTTTTGTACAGTAAAAAAAGAGTATGATAATGGACCTTTGGAAACGGCCGAGCACGACACATACGAAATATTGCAGTCTCGGTTTGATTGAGACTGTTCATGAGTGGTAGTGAAATATGCTAGCTACCGCTCATGCCCTCTAGCTCCGGGTTGAGCAGAACTCAATATTCATAAAATCAACAGCACAAAAGTTTAACCATCACGAAGATGGCATGCATATCATATGGCGGTGGACATGGAGCTATCCTTAAGTCTGTTATATATATAGACAGAAAAGGCAAAAATAATGGTAGGTCACCATGCTTGTAATGCCACCGTCAGGTCAATCTGTCCAAAAAGTTGAACAAGTCCATGAAATAGCTAAATAATATATTTTTGAAATCATTTATTTATTGGTCACAATTCTGCTAAAATTGTATTAAAGTAAAGAACATTTAATTACAATAACATTTAAAGCTCATCTTTATATAAAACCAATATTTTTTTACAAAATCTGTTCAGACCATTACCACAATTTATGCACAAATTAGCCCATAATAATACAATTTTCCTTTTTTAGCTGTTAACTTTTGTCTCGTTAAGACGATAGGGCCTTCATTTTTCATCCGATCTTTACCAAACTTTTACAGGTTGTTAATATCAATAAAAGCTCGCATGAGTTCGAAAACCAGCCAGATCGGACAAGTAACAGCGGAGTTATGGCCCTTGATTTAGTTAAAAATGCTATATTGCTAAATTTTGCCTCGTTAAGACGATAGGGCCTTCATTTTTCTTCCTATCTTTACCAAACTTTACCACATTGTTAATATCAATGAAAGCTCGGACAAGTTCGAAAACCAGCCAGATCGGACCAGTAACAGCGGAGTTATGCTCCTTGATTTAGTTAAAAATGCTATATTGCTATATTTTGCCTCGTTAAGACGATGGGGCCTTCGTTTTTCATCCTATCTTTACCAAACTATACCACTTTGTTAATATCAATGAAAGCTCGGACAAGTTCGAAAACCAGCCATATCGGACTAGTATCAGCGGATTTGTAGCCCTTGATTTAGTTAAAAATGCTATATTTTGCATTGTTAAGACGATAGAGGCTTCATTGTTCATCCGATCTTTACCAATCTTTATCAGATTGTTAATGTCGTTGAAAGCTCGAACAAGTTTGAAAACCAGCCATATCGGACCAGTAACGGGGAAGTTATGGCCCTTGATTTAGTTAAAAATGCTATATTTTGCCTCGTTAAGACAATAGGGGCTTCATTGTTCATCCACTCTTTACCAAACTTGAACAGATTGTTAATATCAAAGAAAGCTTGGACAAGTTCGAAAACCAGCCATATCAAAATAGTAACAGCGGAGTTATGGCCCTTGATTTAGTTAAAAATGCTATATTTTGCCTTGTTAAGACTATAGGGGCTTCATTGTTCATCCGATCTGTATCAAACTTTATCAGATTGTTAATATCAATGAAAGCTCAGACAAGTTCGAAAACCAGCCATATCGGACCAGTAACATCGGAGTTATGGCCCTTGATTTACTTCAAAATGATATATTTTGCCTCGTTAAGACGATAGCGCCTTCATTTTTCATCCGATCTTTACCAAACTTCATGAAATTGTTAATGTCTATGAAAGCTTGGTCAAGTTCGAAAACCAACCAGATCGGACAAGTAACAGCGGAGTTATGGCCCTTGATTTTGTTAAAAATGCTATAATATGCCTCGTCCTACGATAAGACCTTCATTTTGCATCCGATCTTTGCCAAACTTTACCAGATTTTACAACTGTCTTTTTTATATTATTATTCATTTTTATTTTAATCATTATTTTTTTATTTTTTTATTTTTTTATTTTTTTTATTATTATTTTTTTTTATTTTTTTTTTTTTGTTAATTATTAATTTTTTCAATTTTTTTATTTTTTTTAAATTATTCCATTTTTTCAGATTTTTTTTTTTTTTATCTCTATGTTGGACCAGAAATAAATGCTATATTTTGCCTCGTTAATACGGTATGGCCTTCATTTTTCATCTAATCTTTACAAACTTTACCAGATTCTTTAGTTATGGCCCTTGATTTAGTCAAAAAGCTGTTTTTTGCCTGAAACTTTCAAAAAAACGTAAATGGCAGTCACTCGCTTCATTGATGTTATAAGAGCCATGTTAGCCAGTAGAGCGTCCACAGGCCCTCTTGGGCCTCTTGTTTTTTGTATGTTCCCAATAACAGAATTTTTTTAAACTTTCTAATCACATAGTTTAACATATATAAAAACAAAATGTACAATAAAAATGATAGGTCCCCATGCTTGTTTAGAAAAAGAATTTGAAACCCTACCCCTATGCTAAAAGTCCAAGTTTTGTATGAAATTATATAGAAATTGTATATTTTCCTTTTTTTGTTATGTTCCTAATAACATAATTTGTTCAAACTTCCTAGGGACTTAATTGAACATATATTTAGACAATATATTCAATTAAATTGATAGGTCACCATGCATATTGAGATTTATTATTGGTTTTTGGAACCATACCATTATGCTTAAATTTTTTAATTTTGTTGGAATTTGTACAAAATGCTATATTTTTCCTATTTTATGTATCTAATAATAGGCCTTTATTTAAATAAAGACAATAAAAAAAATAAAAAAAATAAATAAAAAAAATAATTCAAAAAAAATAATTAAAAAAATAAATTCAAAAAAATAAAAAAAAGACAAAAAATACAACATGACATCAAAAGCAACATTCCTATAAAGTTGTAGGAAAATCCATCCAATAGTTTTAGAAGAGAAGTCGCCCAAAAAAGCTGCGCATGGAAAACTACAGCAAATGCCTTGAAAGGCTTGAAGTATATGAAATGGGTGTCTCGATTTATATATCCAGTATCATTTTTACTTTTACCCTGGTTACATTCAAATTAATAAAGTTTTAAGTATTCACTATTTCTTCTTACTATACTGAAACTTTTAATATATTATTTGTGCAATAATATAAACAATTAATAATATGCAAAAACAAATTGCTTAGTTCAATTCATATAATTAACATTAATGATTGAATTAATGCAAACTAGTTTTTAAAAAATAAAGAGTATCATGTGTCAAAACTGCTTGCATATAATTAAATAAAAAATTGAGATTTCAACTTTCTTCACTATTTTACCAACTTTTTAAATATTTTACTGGTGCAATATTATAAAAAAAATAGTAATATGCAAAAATAATTTGCTTTGAACTGTTCTAACAATTAATATTAATGACTGAACAAACGCAAGTTAAGGGACGCCGTGAGTTTTTAAAAAATCAAGATTGTCATGTGTCCCTTTAAAGGGATGGGCTCAATAGAGTCTGGACAGTTGAACATGTTGAAGGATTTGTAATGTGTGTCTCGATTTATAAATCCCGTCTAATTTTTATTTCTATCCTGGTTACATTTAAATAAATCAAATTTTAAGTATTCAATAGTTCGTCTTATTATAGTACAAGTTTTTATGTTTTACTCATCAGAAATATATAGAATTATGACAAATGTATAAGTAATATTAATAGTACTGAACCATGAAACTCTTAAAGTCATCTTAAATACAGTACTTGAATAGAGGTTATATTGAAACCTTCATAACGCTTAGTGCGAGCTGTGGTATGTTTATTTAAGAACCTTTATTAATTTAAAAGTTCAGTGTGCTTGTGCTGAACTCATGAGACTGATCCGATATTTTGTATAATAACGTGTATGCAATTAGTTTCAAATAACCCACGTCTCCGGCTCTCCGCCACCTACTGTTACTAACTGCCTATCTAGCAGTCGAAAAGAATGCGTGAACAACTTTCTTTACAAGTCTGCCGCAAAAACATATTGGTTACTGTCTTCAGCAAATGTATCAATTAGTAATTGATAGAGGCCAGGGCTGTCTCTAATAGCCGGCAGCCGGCTATATTCGCTGTCTCTTTTGAATTTTGAGTTGGCTGTAACATTTTATTTTTTCAAATATTATGGAATTATAATTACATGCAATCTACTTTTTTTGGTGCTAATTAAGGTTTAGAAAATCTAAACCTTAATTAGCACCAAAAAAAGTAGATTGCATGTAATTATTTTCTAAACCTTAATTAGCACCAAAAAAAGTAGATTGCATGTAATTATAGACCCCATGCTTATCCGCGGGTAGAACGCCCGCGGACTTATAACAACCTCTCTCGCTTTGCTCTATCACTAATTTTAGCCGCCTGTCAAATTAAAGTAGCCACCTGTTTCAAAAATTAGACACAGCCCTGTAGACCCTGAACATATGTATATTATTTGAAGTGAAAATGTAGTCAAACGGTCGTAATTGCAAAACCGAGGTAATAACACATTGTTTTAGTGGAGAGTACTGCAGTAACTTCTTAAAATAAACTTCACTCCAACATGCAATAATTATTTAACATTTTGTTACGTTGTTTTTGTTTATATATAATATGTTGTTTTTTTTAAATAATATTTGAAAAATAAATTCAACATTTAACCAATCATAAAATGTAACTTAAAGGCACCGTTTCATGCGCATCATTTTGGGTCATTAACGGGAGATAACTCATGTAACTTCCAGAAGATTATCGTTCGTAACATGAAACAAAATAATGACCAGCCGTAATAAAAAAGGCAATTTTTACGAAGAAAGAGGATCAAATGCAGCAAGAGATCATCGGCCCGACTTAAATCGTGGCATGAGATAAGCGATACATGTTCCGATAATGCAGGTAACAGAAGCATTTCCGCAAACTCAACCGAAATTAATAGCGCATCGAGTAGCACTAGTTCGGACGGTGATGTAATTTTGGACAATTTGAGTTGGAGAGTTGGATGGCACATAGTGGAGTTAGGCCATATCGTAGACCAATTGAAACATTGTGACGACTGTGGCGAACCTGTTCATCTAATTAATATTGACAGTGAAATGAGATACGGCTTTGGATCAGTGCTCTGGGTAATGTGTCAGTGCGGTGTGTTGAACAGGATAGAGACCAACAAATCTCACCGTTTGGAGGGAAATAAATGAGGACCTACAGTTTTCGATATAAATACAAAGGCAGCTTTGGTATGTTGTTTATTTAAATGTAAAGAACAATAGAATAAATAAATGTTATGTAACTTAGAAAAAAAGCATTTCTGTTTTCAGACAGTGTTGTACTGCATTTTGTACATATAATATATGTTTGTCAAAAGGAGAGACTTATCTTAACCAATATGAGGATCAGTCCGGGACCTCTCCCTTCAAAGGAGTATGTTGACATACTTCATTGCTCTTTTCGCAGACGGTAGCGCAGCATATTTGTAACGGGTTCAATCCTCCGTGGTGCCACTGAGTTCTTGGGCAAGACACTTTCCCCTAACCTTGTCCGTCGGATGGGGACGTAAACCGGGCAGTCCCGTGTATCGGTCTATACTCCGAGCACGTTAAAGAACCATAGGAATCTATTCGATAATTAGAGTAGGGCATGTTCCCGGATTCCTATGTATCCTTCCCCCCTCTCTGGGCGACTCTAAATAACCTATACTGTGTTGATAAGCTGTTAAACAACATTCAATCTTTTACAATTTATCCCCGAAATCCAACTGTATATTGCACACACTATAAGCAAATGAGTAACAATTTACTGTCAACAAGCATCACTTATATTGAGAAACTTACCAGTCTTGGGGATTGAACCAACAACATTTATTACTTCCGATGTGACATAGACATTTCGGTATAATTTTAGATATCATAATTTCTTTTACCATACAGGATAAAGGATTAAATAAAATTCAAAAGTAAATTGATGTACTAGCATCCCTGCATGTAACCCAAACTGTACTACTACTAACACTTGTATACATGTAACGCTTACCCTTAACACAACCACTTTAAGCATCAAGTTATTGTTTTGTTTCTAATTGAAAATCATAAATATTCTTTTATTTATGTGCAAGTCCAGATTCAGAGACCTTTTTATTTTGGGCTCTCAGAACTCACATTAATTAACTGCTTAAATGGCTCAAATATAACATCAAATCATAATTACTTATGTTCAAAAATACATATGTACAAATATTGTAAAAATATACTTTATATGTACAAATATACTTATGTACAACTATAAAAAAAATTGTGTTTTACTTGGTACATGCACCTAAACATCCACTATTAGAGTGGGAAATAAATGCACAAGCGGATGTGACAGTTCGTAAAAAGCTGTCTTATCTAGATTTTTTTTAAAGAAAAAACAAAACAATACTTTGCATGTTATCTAATCGGCTTTGGTGTGGGACAGGATTTTCTTCTTTGGTTGTGGTGTTTTGTTTCTTTGCTTATTGTAATCGCACAAATATATAGATGTACATTTATTACATTTCTGTGCATGAAAGATCGGGATTTCTCAGTGCAAGAATATTCATAATCGCTAAATATTAATAACTAACTCAGAACACAATAATAACTAACGTTGCTAACTCAGAACACAATAATAACTAACGTTGCGACGTGACGTCAACAAAGTATTGCTGACGTCGACGTCATCCGCCAATAACATTCAATAAAAAAATATTTGTTTGAAAAACGTAATTTAAAATGTAATAAGGAGTTATGGCTCTTGATTTAGTTAAACATGCTATATTTTGCCTCGTTTATACAGTAGGGCCTTCATTTTTCATCTGATCTTTACTAAACTTTACCAGATTCTTTAGTTATGGCCCATGATAAAGTTAAAAAGCTGTTTTTTGCCCGAAACTTTCAAAAAAACTTAAATGGCAGTCAGTCGCTTCATTGATGTTATAAGAGCCGTGTTAGCCAGTAGAGCGTCTACAGGCCCTCTTGGGCCTCTTGTGTTATCTTCGTGTTCAATCGCTATTTTTTTAATTTCTGGTGAGTTATGCTCCACAGTTTTATGTATTGATGATTTATCAAAATCCGGCAAATATTTCTTTGTTGTGGTTCCTTGAAAAGGTTGAATAATTTTTGGTATTGGTTTAACATTCACATCATTATTTAATCCTAATGCTTGTGCATCGGTTGCTATTACAATTTCATTATTGTAGTCTTGTATTGTTCCAATTCTTAATTCCATGTCACTCGGAGACATGCAGAGGTGCCAACTATTACGATATGGGCGTAATCATTACGATATTGGCACCCTCATTACGCTATTACGACGTGGCGGGTAAAAATTACGATATCTGCGTCATAAAAAATAGAAAGAAAAAAAATCGCGGAAAAAACGTTTATTTGCACGGCGACCGTTCACATAGCCACTTCAGAATACAAGGGAGATAAGTATCTAGCGAAGGTAGAGTTATGGTCCGTCCGTGGATAGATGACGCTCCGACTGAAAACACCGGAAACTGACAAAAAAATATGGAAAACTCAAAGAAAAGGCACAAAAAAAGATGGAAAACTCAAAGAAAAGGCCTGCGACAGGGTCCGATGTGGAAAAATCCGAACATAAGCGGACAAAAACATTTGATCAAAAATTCAAAAAGGAGTACACGGCCAAATATCCCGTAATATTATCTTTACGAGTGAGTGAAATGCATGCGTTTTGCTCTGTATGTCGGCTTGACTTCACCGTGTCACACTGCGGTTTGAATGATTGTACAAAACTTGGGTCGAATTCGCACAAACAAAAAGCGATTGTGGCTGGCCAGTCACACAAGATAACATCATTTATGTGCCGTGATTGTCAGTTTGAAAATTAGTTTTCTTGGAATGACAAAGTCAAGCGATACTTCAAGCGATCCTTGGAAACCGCTGAACACAACTACCAAACAAATAAGTTGCGAGCAGGGTCTGATTCTTTTTGTTCATCTGTGTCACAGTGTCACAGCCAAAATAGTCACAGTGGATGACTCAAACGCCACCTAGCACCGGCTTAAGCTAATATTTTCATCCTTTATTAAACCACTATCAAGTCTCATTTTTTGGGTGGAAATTGTAATATATCATACATATTTTCTAGCAAACCCTTTATTTTGTGTAACTAAAATTTGTGCTCAGATGGCTTGAAAATGCACCATAGAGCTTCTATATTTCAAAAAAATCAGGGGGAGGACCCCCCTACCCCGCGACACAGGAGGGGACACCCCCTGCCATACCCTCCCGCGCGAACACCTACGGCGTTCTCAATGATTCGGCAATCATTACTATCGGTTTTCAGTAAAAGTTGGCACCTCTGGACATGTACAATCCACTTCCATAGACAAAATTTACTTTACTTCTTGCATGTTTTAGGGTGTCTTCATACCTTGAAATTTGGCTGGGCAAGTCGATGGGGCTATTTATTGCGTCCTCTACATTTGCTAAAAATGTTTTTGAGCATCAAATCCGTTCCAGTTCCAAGTATATCTGTTCTTGTTTGTGATTGTGAGCCAAGAATTGCGCAGCAGTATGTTCTTATGCTGTCATTGATTCTTTCTACTCCAGCTCTTGTAAATCCTACAGAACTATCTACTATAAATGTAGACCAGCTGTTGTCTGCTTCAGATCCTTGTGCAATGTAATCAATATGATATGTTGTATCACTCTCATAGACTGTGAAACTCATCGTTTTGTTGTCGTATACAGTATTTATCAAAGGATGATAACCAATATTTGTCCAGTAATTATAAATTGTTCCTAGACCATCATTATAGCTTTGTTTCTGTCTCCAGTCTGAATTTAAGTCAACGTTAAACTCCTTGCATATTCTCTCGTATGCGTTTCGGTTATATGTGTTATTAAACCCATTCCAATTTGAGTCTTGCGGCATTGCTACATTCATCTCAATATTCTTCTGACTTGGTAATAGACATGAAATCGAAATAACGAACCAACCAGGGCATCAGCTTTTAGATGATTGTTGAAATCAATGCCACTTCCAGTTGTCGCACACCAAATAGCAAAATTTAACTGATTCTGCCAAAATAACATCCAATCTGTTCCCCAGCTTTGGACTTGTCGTATGGGAGTTTGTATTTTTCAAAGACATTGGGAAATGATGCTTTAAAGCCTTTACCGTTTGATGTAATGACTATGTTTTGATTTATTATATCTATCACTTTTTTGCTGAAAGTAATTAAATATTGAGCATCTGGGCTATATTTGAATTCTTTAGAAATCATTTTTATTTGTGTTTTTGTATATATATATTGTAAAAAATGTTTCATACAATTTCAAACATAGACAACTCTATTAATTTACAACAGTATATCGATAATAGAGATGAAACTAAGTGCGTTGGATTAAAAAGTTTTACATACACTATTGGTTGGTATAATATTAATCATGAAGTCATAAAGACAAAAAACCCAGATGATGCGCATCGTATACCGGATGGACTCTATAACTTTCAAGCTTTGGCAGAATTTTTTAATTTGATAAATGAAAAAAGAATTACCCTATCCATTCATGCGGAAGGTGGATTAGCAATTTTAAAGAGGTCAATAGAGATACGATTATCAAGCGGTCTTTCAAAAATGCTGGGATTCAAGGACAATTTTTTTTTGACAGGTACTCATATTGGACAACAATCAATTGATTTTGCTCCCTATAAACAGCTATATGTTCATCTGGAACAAGTTAATACGAGTAGTAATTATTTCAATGGTGCGCCAAGCACTATTATACGGGTTATGCCTGTGGTAAATAAGCAGTTATGGGATATTGTATATACATGTTTTTATCCTGAATATCGCTGTCTTTCGGGTGGTGCAATTACTGAATTAAAAATAGAAGTCAGAGATGAGCATGGTAAGAAGATAAATAATCACGGTTTACCTATGAGTTGCATTTTAGAAATTATTTAAAAAATATATTTTTATAAAAAAAACAATGAGTATATTTGGACCATCAAGCCCTAAAAAAACAGAAGACTTTGAGGCTTTGATAAATAATGTTCAAGATTTATATAGGCGAGTTCTGCCTTTTGTTAACCAGTTTAATCATTTGAGAGATAGAGTTGATAATCTTAAATATGGGATTATAACAATATTTGCGGAGGCTAAGGGCCCACTTGTGTTGAATAGAATACTCTCATTTGGTAACGGTGGAGCAGAAACAAATGTGGGGCATGTAATGACACGCCGTGGTCGTATTATGGGAATAGGTTTAGCAAGTGAACGATTAGCTGGTGACATACTATGGAAGCTGGAAAGTCGCCATATGACCTTAGTAATAGTTTCTGTTAATGGTGTTGAAAAACCAAATTATGGCATAACGCTTCACATCATCCCACGCAATCATGATAACTTTGACAGTCCTTTAGATATTGGTGCTGGTTCTGTTATTAACTTTGTATGCAAGACTGCCAACGCTACCGCTGTAAATACGGTGGCATCATTATTAATTGAATTAATTTAATTTTTTATTTAATAATAAAAAAATGAATCAACCGACAGCACCAAGTATATATCCTGAGTTGCCAGTGGAAGACGGACAGAATTATAGATTACAAAAGATTTCAGAGATTGAACGGAAGTTAATTACAGAACGAGATATACGTCAGTCTCCTTATAAAAAATATAAACGTGGTATTAATATTACAGATGGAATTGACACTACCTTAATATCTGCAGGTGTTATTATGGCTGGGATTGGATTTGTTGTTCCAGTTTTGTTACCTTTGGAAATAGCAGCAATAGTATGTGGAGCTACAGGTGTTTGTATTAATTTTATCAGACGCAAGCTTAATTCAAAAGCTCAAAAACATCATGAAATAAAAACTTTGGCGGAGTCTAAGTTGAATAGCATAAAGCAGTTAATATCAAAAGTGTTGAGTGATGCACAGATACCAGAGCAAGAGTTCAAGATGGTACTATAATTTGAAACAGAACTAGTGGAGCAGGGAAGAAAGGAAGCAATGGCAACCTTACAAAAAAGTCTAAAAAGTGTGTCATGAATTGTTTTAGTAATGTGTACGAGTATGATCCACCACCTTTGTATTCAAGGTCTGAAAATTGTTAATTTGGGTGCAAATTTAGTAACAAATCAACAAATTTGTTTTGTATTAAAAAAACATTTTATATTTTTAGGGTGTAATTTTGATAACTATAAAAAAAAAATAAACTTGCAATCTTCACTACCCCTATTTTAAAAAAGTTTGTTAACCTAAGTTTTGATGTTTAACCTCTATTTTGTAATAAAATTTAAACATCCAAATTTAAAACATTTTTACAATTCAAGTTTTAAATCTTGGGTTATTTAGCGCCTGGGACATGCTAAATAACCAGTTAAATTGACTTAATTTTCAGTAAAACTAAAATATTTGTGTGGTGATTTTAGAATATTTGGGGTGATTTGGTTGTGGGCCAAGGGGCGTCCGTGGTCGAGTGGTTAACGTCTCTGACTTGAAATCACTTGCCCCTCACCGCTGTAGGTTCGATCCCTCAGGGGCCTAGGAATCTTTATATGAGGAAGCTATCCAGCTGGCTTGCGGAACGTCGGTGGTTCTACCCAGGTGCCCGCCCGTGCACAAAAATTGCCCGGAGGGGCACCTGGGGTCTTCCTCCACCAATGGAAGCTGGAAAGTCGCCATATGACCTTAGCTGCTGGTGCGACTATAAAATCCAATTCAATCCAATTCAATTGGTTGTGGGCCAGAACCCCGAAAATACATATATATTAACCATAATTAAAGACTTAAAATAACGACCGTATTTTACTTTTCTTTATGTATTTAAAATCTATCTTGCAGACATAAATCGATTATACATGTATTTGAACATGTCAACTGCCAATTTAAAGATGCTTATCAATCAATAAGAAATGAAATGTGATTTGTTTTATTTGATATAGATCTAAAAACATATTTTATACACCGAAAACAATTGCTTGTGAAAACTTGTATCAATCACCAACATAACATAAACCACACTTACTTAAAATAATATTCACCATTATTTTCACTTGATTTAACATTCGGAATCTTTATCGAATTGTTTTTATTTCATGTTTATGTTTGATGATGCTGGTCAATACTGAGTTATGTGATCTGCTGTGCTCAGCTTGATAATGACCCTCCATTTGGTTACAAGGCATGAACACATGAAGGTCAGCTGCGCGAAGTTGGCTCAACATAAGACATACGATATATGTCATTTGAAAAAGAACATTCAAGGAGATTGTCTTCACGCGATATACAACATTAGACATACAACAATTGACACACGACATAGGACATTCAAAAACATCAATAAAAGTGCGACATATAACATTCGACATACACAATTCGACATTCAACATTCGACATGAAACATCATACATCAGGTTTTGAAAGAACAGAATTAATACAAAATGAATATATGAAAATAACTAAAATGAGTTATTTTATGGAGAAAAAAAAGAAAGTATTTTCGGAGTGGTGAAAAAAAACACTATATTTCACACATATGATATACCACTTTTATTTCATTGCTAAAATGCACCGTTTCGTTGCTACGCATCAAATACAATGCGTTATTAAATAAAATCTGAATGTTGGTATATTATTAAAGTTACACGTTTGTTTTCATCTTAGAGCACCTGATGCAATTTCAATGTGAGTTGAATTGGTCTGCTAGTCAACTATATATCAATGAAGGAAATTGATGTTTACATCAAGTGCAGTGTTACAGAATTTATCCATCTTACTACCTGTAGCAAAGTGGATCTCAAACGGATGCCATCTGTTTTACTATAACGCTGACCGCTTTTCATTGTAGTCAATTTGTTAGAGGTCATTAAAGGGCTGTTATTGGAGGAGAGTAATGATTCCACCATTAGGTATGACTGCCCTAGAGTCAATTAATTCCATTTTGTAATGTAACATGTACCTTCTTCAAAAGCTTGCGGAAAATATGTCTAAATTATGCGTATAAGATGTAATCATGGTGTTCAGTAATGACAAATATTATAAGTTAATAACATAAACAGATAATCACTATATGCCTGAATATATTAAACATTTATAGGAAATTTAAATTAAAAAAAAACTTGTTTCAAAATGTCTGGAAAAAAACGCATAACTGGTTTCGATGTAAAATAACGTGTCTGTGTTTTTAGCTCTACTGATCAGAGATCAGCAGAGCTTATGCCGTGGTCCGTCCGTCCGTCCGTCCGTCCGTCTGTCCGTTAACTTTTATTTGTAGCGACTACTCCTCTGAAACTACTGGATGGATATTCATAAAACTTTACAAAAATGTTGCCCATGAAGTCTAGTTGATCCTAGCAAAAATTCATGTTGATGTGAAATCCAAGATGGCCGCTAAAGCTAAAAATAGATTTTTTAAATACAAGTTTGTAGTGACTACTTCTTGAAAACTATAAGTGATATTGATATGGGACTTTTTCTAAAATGATCAGCATGACATGATGTTGGTCCTTGTCGAAAATCGTTTTGATTTGACGTTAAACATGGCTGCCAGCGGCCATCTTTGTTTACATAATGAAAACTTGTTTATATAATGAAAACTTGTAGCGACTACTCCTCTGAAACTAGTTGACGGATTTTCATGAAACTTCACATGAATGTTGCTCTTGATGTCTAATTGATCCTAGCAAAATCTCAGGTCGGCCGGAAATTCAAGATGGCCGCCACGGCTAAAAATAAATTTTCAAAATACAAGTTTGTAGCGACTACTTCTTGAAAACTATAAGTGATATTGATATGGGACTTTTTCTTAAATGATCAGCATGACATGATGTTGGTCCTTATCAAAAATTGTTTTGATTCGACGTTAAACGTGGCTGCCAGCGGCCATCTTTGTTTACATAGAGTCATATAGTAAAAACTTGTAGCGACTACTCCTCTACAACTACTTGGCGGATTTTCATGAAACTTTACAGGAATGTTGCTCTTAATGTTTAATTGATCCTAGCAAAATTTCAGATCGGCCAGAAATTCAAGATGGCTGCCACAGTTAAAAATAGATTTTTAAAAAATAACTTTGTAGCGACTACTTCTTGAAAATTATAAGTGATATTGATATGGGACTTTTTCTAAAATGATCAGCATGACATGATGGTTATCCGAGTCGAACATTATTTTGATTCGACATTAAACATGGCTGCCAGTGGCCATCTTTGTTTACATTGAGTTATATAATGAAAACTTGTAGCGACTACTCCTCTGAAACTACTTGACGGATTTTCATGAAACTTCACAAAAATGTTGCTCTTGATGTCTAATTGATCCTAGCAAAATTTCAGGTCGGCCGGAAATTCAAGATGGCCACCATGGCTAAAAATAGATTTTCAAAATACAAGTTTGTAGCGACTACTTCTTGAAAACTATAAGTGATATTGATATGGGACTTTTTCTAAAATTATCAGCATGACATGATGGTTATCCGAGTCGAACATTATTTTGATTCGACATTAAACATGGCTGCCAGTGGCCATCTTTGTTTACATATAGTTATATAATGAAAACTTGTAGCGACTACTCCTCTGAAAATACTTGACGGATTTTCATGAAACTTCACAGAAATGTAGCTCTTGATGTCTAATTGATCCTAGCAAACTTTCAGGTCGGCCGGAAATTCAAGATGGCCGCCAAGGCTAAAAATAGATTTTCATGCAAGTTTGTAGCGACTACTTCTTGAAAACTATAAGTGATATTGATATGGGACTTTTTCTAAAATGATCAACATGACATGATGTTGGTCCTTATCAAAAATCGTTTTGATTCGACTTAAATGTGGCTGCCAGCGGCCATCTTTGTTTACATAGAGTTATATAGTAAAAACTTGTAGCGACTACTCCTCTGAAACTACTTGGCGGATTTCCATGAAACTTTACAGGAATGTTGCTCTTAATGTCTAATTGATCCTAGCAAAATTTCAGATCGGCCAGAAATTCAAGATGGCTGCCACAGTTAAAAATAGATTTTTAAAAAATAAGTTTGTAGCGACTACTTCTTGAAAACTATTAAGTGATATTGATATGGGACTTTTTCTAAAATGATCAGCATGACATGATGGTTATCCGAGTCGAACATTATTTTGATTCGACATTAAACATGGCTGCAGGTGGCCACCTTTGTTTACATAGAGTTATATAATGAAAACTTGTAGCGACTTCTCCTCTGAAACTACTGGACGGATTTTCATGAACTTCACAGGAATGTTGCTCTTGATGTCTAATTGATCCTAGAAAAATTTCAGGTCGGCCGGAAATTCAAGATGGCCGCCATTGCTAAAAATAACTTTTCAAAAAACAAGTTTGTAGCGACTACTTCCTGAAATCAAAATCAATCAGTAGAGCTTCAAGGTCATTGACCTCTTGTTTGTTAAAACACTGTACTTATTATAACCAGACAGACAGACAGATATTTTTAGCTCGACTGATCAGAGATCAGCAGAGCATATGCCGTGGTGCGGCGTCCGTCGTCTGTCCGTAAACTTTTATTTGTAGCGACAACTCCTCTGAAACTACTGGATGGATATTCATGAAACTTTACAGAAATGTTGCCCATAAAGTCTAGTTGATCCTAGCAAAAATTCATGTTGATGTGAAATCCAAGATGGCCGCCAAAGCTAAAATTAGAGTTTTAAAATACAAGTTTGTAGCGACTACTTTTTGAAAACTATAAGTGATATTGATATGGGACTTTTTCTAAAATGATCAGCATGACATGATGTTGATCCTTGTCAAAAATCGTTTTGATTCAACGTTAAACATGGCTGCCAGCGGCCATCTTTGTTTACATAGAGTTATATACTAAACACTTGTAGCGACTACTCCTCTGAAACTACTTGGCGGATTGTCATGAAACTTTATAGGAATGTTGCTCTTGATGTCTAATTGATCCAAGCAAAATTTCAGATCTGCCAGAAATTCAAGATGGCCGTCACAGCTAAAAATAGATTTTTAAAAAATAAGTTTGTAGCGACTACTTCTTGAAAACTATAAGTGATATTGATATGGGACTTTTTCTAAAATGATCAGCATGACATGATGTTGATCCTTTTCGAAAATTATTTTGATTCTATGTTAAATATGGCTGCCAGTGGCCATCTTTGGTTACATGGAGTTGTATAGTAAAAACTTGTAGCGACTACTACTCTGAAACTTCATGACGGATGTTCATGAAACTTCACAGGAATGTTGCTCTTGATGTCTAGTTGATCCTAGAACAATTTCAGGTCGGCCAGAAATTCAAGATGGCCACCACAGCTAAAATTAGATTTAAAATAAATTAGTTTGTAGCGACTACTTCTTCAAAACTATAAGAGATATTGATATGGGACTTTTTCTAAAATGATCAGTATGACATGATGTTGGTCCTTGTCGAAAATCGTTTTGATTTGATGTTAAACATGGCTGCCAGCGGCCATCTTTGTTTACATAGAGTTATATAATGAAAACTTGTAGCGACTACTCCTCTGAAACTACTTGACGGATTTTCATGAAACTTCACAGGAATGTTGCTCGTAATGTCTAATTGATCCTAGCAAAATTTCGAGTCGGCCGGAAATTCAAGATGGCCGCCACGGTTAAAAATAGATTTTCAAAAAACAAGTCTGTAGCGACTACTTCCTGAAATCAAAATCAATCAGTAGAGCTTCAAGGTCATTGACCTCTTGTTTATTGATTTAAACTTTACAAGTTTATCATCATAGACAATATGCAAACATTATTTGTGACAGAATAAACAAAACAAACAAACAACAAAAACATAATTTTGCACACTAATTTCATATAAATTGTATTATTGAATAAATTGAAATATTGAATAAATATGTGGGAATGACACTGAACTTTAACTTGCGCAAATTAAATTAAATATTAAATTAAAAAACAATTTTGTTCTCATTATCTCAAAAGCATTAACATAAATAATTAATTGATAATAGTTTTCATTCGAGGATAAACCTAGTTTTGATTAAACAATAAATCATTACGAGAATCAAATGCTTCTTTTATAAACCAAGATAAATTAAACAACTCTTTCTTATTACGTGTTTTCATTAGCTCTATGAATTTTAAAACATTTGGCGTTTATAATAGTACTTTTTAATGTATTTTCTTCTTATATTATCATATACAGGACAACTCAAAACAAAATGGTATTAATCTTCGATGTCATTAGAATTACAAATGGTACAATAACGTTGGTTTCTTTCTAATCTGTTCTGTGCGTAGCGCCCAGTTTCAATTCGCAGTGAATGTGACGATAGTCTTAGTTTTGATAAAACAATTCGCAACTTATAAGGCAAAATATCGAGATATGGTTCATATTCAAAATTACCTTTAAAATATAAATACATTGACAAAACTTTATTATTTACAACATCACTGTTCCACTTTTGAACAAAACAATCGACTAAACGCTGTTTAAAAACAGTATGAAATGTTTTCAAAGGAACACTATTTGGATTATTACAAACATAGCCAAAACCATACTCGTTTAGAAGCTTTTTAATATTCCCAGTCCAATTATTATGCCAATTTTCTATGTTATTGACGGAATTATTGTAAATACTAGAAATTATAATATTGTCAGAGTTAACTGTTTTGCACCAATATTTAACGATTCTAACATAGCGCAATATATACAATGGATACCGCCCATGTTCCCCGTAAATACCCGCATTGCTTAACACGTTATTTAAACGAAATTAACCACTGCTTATCATATAATTAAGTGTGCAGTCGTTACAGTTTCTTTGTTTAATAATATATTGCTCTCCGAAAATTAGTTTATTTTGAAATAACATCATTGCACACCCCCATGTCAGACAAGATAACAAAATAAAAAGAAAGTTTGCACATATTTCAGTATATATTTTAAACTATATCAAACATATTAAGATATATTTCTATCCGAAAATAACTTGTTTATTTTGAAAGAAGACAATAATAACAAACAGAGAAGTTTTATCCAGAAAATAAAACGAATCACTCAATATCGAGAGAAAATATTGCTGTAACTATGATGCTGATATTTAAACATAGATTAATATCCGAAAATGACTGCACGTCATAAAGGTTAACATATTCATAACTTACGTACGCATGTATGGAACGCCATGACTGTCTTATGATCTTGCCGTTTAATTTCCCTTTATATGTGGTAGATCTTTCATGATATGTGGTGCATTTTTAGCTCGACTGATCAGAGGCTTATGCCGTGGTGCGGCGTCCATCTGTCTGTCCTGTCCGTCTGTCCGTAAACTTTTTTTGTAGCGACTACTTCTCTGAAACTACTGAATGGATTTTCATGAAACTTTACAGAAATGTTGCCCATGAAGTCTAGTTGATCCTAGCAAAAATTCATGTTGATGTGAAATCCAAGATGGCCGCCAGATATAAAAATAGGTTTTTAAAAAACAAGTTTGTAGCTACTACTTCTTGAAAACTATAAGTGATATTGATATGGGAATTTTTCTAAAATGATCAGCATGACATGATGTTGGTCCTTGTCGAAAATCGTTTTGATTCGCCGTTAAACATGGCTGCCAGCGGCCATCTTTGTTTACATAGAGTTATATAATGAATTCTTGTAGCGACTACTCCTCTGAAACTACTTGATGGATTTTCATGAAACTTCACAGGAATGTTGCTCTTGATGTCTTATTGATCCTAGCAAAATTTCAGGTCGGCCGGAAATTCAAGATGGCCGCCACGGCTAAAAATAAATTTTTAAAATACAAGTTTGTAGCGACTACTTTTTGAAAACTATAAGTGATATTGATATGGGACTTTTTCTAAAATGATCAGCATGACATGATGTTGGTCCTTGTCAAAAATTGTTTTGATTCAACGTTAAACATGGCTGCCAGCGGCCATCTTTGTTTACCTAGAGTTATATAGTAAAAACTTGTAGCGACTACTCCTCTGAAACTACTTGATGGATTTTCATGAAACTTTACAGGAATATTGCTCTTAATGTCTAATTGTTCCTATCAAAATTTCAGATCGGCCAGAAATTCAAGATGGCTGCCAGAGCTAAAATAGATTTTTAAAAAAGAAGTTTGTAGCGACTACGTCTTGAAAACTATAAGTGATATTGATATGGGACATTTTGTAAAATGATCAGCATGACATGATGGTTATCAGAGTCAAACATTATTTTGATTCAACGTTAAACATGGCTGCCAGTGGCCATCTTTGTTTACATAGAGTTATATGATGAAAACTTGTAGCGACTACTCCTCTGAAACTACTTGATGGATTTTCATGAAACTTTACAGGAATATTGCTCTTAATGTCTAATTGTTCCTATCAAAATTTCAGATCGGCCAGAAATTCAAGATGGCTGCCAGAGCTAAAATAGATTTTTAAAAAAGAAGTTTGTACCGACTACGTCTTGAAAACTATAAGTGATATTGATATGGGACATTTTGTAAAATGATCAGCATGACATGATGGTTATCAGAGTCAAACATTATTTTGATTCAACGTTAAACATGGCTGCCAGTGGCCATCTTTGTTTACATAGAGTTATATGATGAAAACTTGTAGCGACTACTCCTCTGAAACTACTTGACGGATTTTCATGAAACTTCACAGGAATGTTGCTCTTGATGTCTAATTGATCCCAGCGATATTTCAGTTCGGCCGGAAATTCAAGATGGCTGCCATGGCTAAAAATAGATTTTCAAAATACAAGTTTGTAGCGACTACTTCTTGAAAACTATAAGTGATATTGATATGGGACTTTTTCTAAAATGATCAGCATGACATGATGTTAGTCCTTGTCAAAAATCGTTTTGATTCGATGTTAAACATGGCTGTCAGCGGCCAACTTTGTTTACATAGAGTTATATAATGAAAACTTGTAGCGACTATTCCTCTGAAACTACTTGACGGATTTTCATGAAACTTCACAGGAATGTTGCTCTTGATGTCTAATTGATACTAGCAAAATTTAAGGTCGGCCGGAAATTCAAGATGGCCGCCACGGCTAAAAATAATTTTTCAAAAACAAGTCTGTAGCGACTACTTCCTGAAATCAAAATCAATCAGTAGAGCTTCAAGGTCATTGACCTCTTGTTAATTATATGTGATAGATTCTAAATAAATCGTCATATGTGGTAGAAAAGTATTTATATGCAGTAGATTTATCATTATATGCGATAGATAAGTCATTGTATGTAACTTATTTAAGAAATAGAACATCGTTTACTGTGAATTATCGTTTAATATATCACGGTTTTGGAATCAAAAACTTCGGGCTTGTGAAATTATTGTTTACAATTGAACGACAAACCGTGATATATTATAGATAATTCATCGTAAACGATGTTCTATTTCTGTTCTAATACCCCTAAAATGTGAAAATAACGCAAACATCTGAAATCTTTCGCATTGCTTTGCTTGCTCTCCTAACGTTGCATACGTTACAATGCGCAGTGCGCAATGCTTATTCTCCTGACGTTGCAAAAATTACAGTGATATATCGTTCAATATAACGAGATATTTTAAACTAGGCTATATAGTGCGGGTGTATTAGAATAACCATTATATGCGGTCCAGATAGCATTATATGTAGAGTGCATTTATTATTATATGCAGTTGTAGTTAATATATGAGGAGCTTTGAACATTATATAAAGTAGGCCTGTATTAATATACAGTGCTTCTGTTGATATGTATGTGGTACATATTTTAATATATGTGGAGAATACATCTTTTTATTATATACTTTCCAGTGAAATAGTGGATTGTATGGTTAGAATAAACCTTACATTCTCTTTTGTTTATATTTTTACAGTGAGAATGTAATATATTTTCACTCAAAATGATGTCAAGCAACTGTTGACGTCATTGATTTGGCGCATTATATTTTCTGCATAAATTTCCAGTTTGTGAATAGATCTATATCATAAACCGAATATTTATTGGTTTGTCGTAAATATAGGATTTATTTTCATCTCGAAGTGAGAAAAGTTAAATATTTTCACTCGTTCTGAAGCACTCGTGAAACTATAAGTTTTCTCACTTCTCGATGAAAATAAATCCTATATTCGCTCCAAACAAATATCCTCCGTATATTCGGTGGTTTCAATTGCATTATATTTGGTAAAAACGACTTTATACGTGGTGCATTTCTTATGGTACGAGTATGTGCACAATGCTTTTTCTACTATGTGCTGTGATTTTCTGATGATGAGATTAATCGGATCACTCGTTTTTCAAGATGTGAAGATTTAGACTGCTACGCGGCATTTACATATAAACGAATGTAGAGGTGTTATAACCACTGCGTTCGTGCTTCCGAGGTGTATCTAAAGTACATTATTTACCTCATTTCTACTTTCGCTTTACTGTCTATGCCAATTATAATTAAAAATTCCAAACAGACACCAATAAACGTTCCCAAAACACCATTCAGACGAATTATAAACACTAATAACGACAATCAATTAAAATTGAACATTTTATATAACTAGTAGTAACTAGTAGTATGTAGGTTATGTAAAATGTTAATTTTTAATTGATTTTTAGCTTTACTGATCAGAGATCAGCAGAGCTTATGCCGTGGTGCGGCGTCCGTCTGTCCGTCTGTCCGTAAACTTTTATTTGTAGCGACAACTCCTCTGAAACTAGTGGATGGATATTCATGAAACTTTACAGAAATGTTGCCCATAAAGTCTAGTTGATCCTAGCAAAAATTCATGTTGATGTGAAATCCAAGATGGCCGCCAAAGCTAAAAATAGAGTTTTAAAATACAAGTTTGTAGCGACTACTTCTTGAAAACTATAAGTGATATTGATATGGGACTTTTTCTAAAATGATCAGCATGACAACGTTAAACATGGCTGCCAGCGGCCATCTTTGTTTACCTAGAGTGATATAGTAAAAACTTGTAGCGACTACTCCTCTGAAACTACTTGGCAGATTGTCATGAAACTTTACAGGAATGTTGCTCTTGATGTCTAATCGATCCTAGAAAAATTTCAGATCTGCCAGAAATTCAAGATGGCCGTCAAAGCTAAAAATAGATTTTTAAAAAATAAGTTTGTAGCGACTACTTCTTGAAAACTATAAGTGATATTGATATGGGACTTTTTCTAAAATGATCAGCATGACATGATGTTGATCCTTGTGGACAATTATTTTGATTCGACGTTAAACATGGCTGCCAGTGGCCATCTTTGGTTACATAGAGTTATATAGTAAAAACTTGTAGCGACTACTTCTCTGAAACTACGTGATGGATGTTCACAGGAATGTTGCTCTTGATGACTAGTTGATCCTAGAAAAATTTCAGGTCGGCCGGAAATTCAAGATGGCCGCCACAGCTAAAAATAGATTTAAAATAAATAAGTTTGTAGCGTCTACTTCTTCAAAACTATAAGAGATATTGATATGGGACTTTTTCTAAAATGATCAGTATGACATGATGTTGGTCCTTGTCGAAAATCGTTTTGATTTGACGTTAAACATGGCTACCAGCGGCCATCTTTGTTTACATAGAGTTATATAATGAAAACTTGTAGCGACTACTCCTCTGAAACTACTTGACGGATTTTCATGAAACTTCACAGGAATGTTGCTCGTAATGGCTTATTGATCCTAGCAAAATTTCAGGTTGGCTGGAAATTCAAGATGGCCACCACGGTTAAAAATAGATTTTCAAAAAACAAGTCTGTAGCGACTACTTCCTGAAATCAAAATCAATCAGTAGAGCTTCAAGGTCATTGACCTCTTGTTCTAAAATGATCAGCATGACATGATGTTGATCCTTGTCAAAAATCGTTTTTTGATTCAACGTTAAACATGGCTGCCAGCTGCCATCTTTGTTTACATAGAGTTATATAGTATAAACTTGTAGCGACTACTCCTCTGAAAGTACTTGGCGGATTTTCATGAAACTTTACAGGAATGTTGCTCTTGATGTCTAATTGATCCTAGCAAAATTTCAGATCTGCCAGAAATATGATGGCCGTCACAGCTAAAAATAGATTTTTAAAAAATAAGTTTGTAGCGACTACTTCTTGAAAACTATAAGTGATATTAATATGGGACTTTTTCTAAAATGATCAGCATGACATGATGTTGATCCGAGTCGAACATCTTTTTGATTCGACTTTAAACATGGCTGCCAGTGGCCATCTTTGATTGCATAGAGTTATATAGTAAAAACTTGTAGCAACTACTCTTCTGAAACTACTTGATGGATTTTCATGAAACTTCACAGGAATGTTGCTCTTGATGTCTAGTTGATCCCAGAAATTCAAGATAGCCGCCAAACTTGTTTTGGCAAAGTCAGTTATTTATAACTCATTCCTTGGTAAGATATGTATTTATATAACAGATTGTGGAGGTCTAACCTCACCAACAAATGGAAACGTAATTCTGCCCACCCAGACAGTAGCAGGACAGATGGCCACGTACACGTGTGATCAGGGTTACACAGTGGTGGGTGTATCGTTCAGGACTTGTTTGACCACAGGATCATGGAGTCAGATTGCACCCGTCTGTGTGAGAGGTGAGACAATATCTTATGTAGCTTGCCAAAATGCAAGGCATAACTGGCCTGTCTGCAATGGCTTGTCCTAAGAGTGAAATTTCTGGAGATATGAAACAAAATGAGTAAGATTTTAGGGGATTATAATAACATTAATAAAATTGTTTGCATTGACACTGCCAATGTTTGTTACCATAATGCAACTGGTGACATTTTTGATGCCACTGAGGTATGTGACTTTTATCCACTCTGTATGAAAGCTGAGATTATCAAATCCATCGGTAAGATAGGATTTCAAGCACCTGTTACAATTAAGATTTCATTATTTTATTAGCTCTACCGGCCAGCAAAGCTTATGGGATGGCGAGTTGTCAGTCTGTCGTCCGTCGTTAACTTTTGTCTCGTTAAGAAGATAGGGCCTTCATTTTCCATCTGATCTTTACCAAACTTCACCAGATTGTTAGTATATCAATGAAAACTCAGACAAGTTTGAAAATCAGCCAGATTGAACTGGTGACAGTGAAGTAATGGCCCTTGATATTTTTCATCCCATCTTTAAGAAATTTTACCAGATTGGTACTATCAATGAAATCTCAGACACGTTTGTAAACCAGCCAGATCGGAGCAGTAGTAATGGAGTTATGGCCTTTGATTTTGAAAAAATGCTTTAGTTTGCCTCGTTAACATGTAAGGGCCTTCATTTATCTTCAGATCTTTATCAAACTTTACCAGATTATTAGCTCTACTGATCAGAGATCAGCAGAGCTTATGCCGTGGTGCGGCGTCCGTCGTCCGTCCGTCCGTCGATCTGTCCGTCTGTCCGTTAACTTTTATTTGTAGCGACTACTCCTCTGAAACTACTGGATGGATATACATAAAACTTTACAGAAATGTTGCCCATGAAGTCTAGTTGATCCTAGCAAAAATTCATGTTGATGTGAAATCCAAGATGGCCGCCAAAGCTAAAAATAGATTTTTTAAATTCAAGTTTGTAGCGACTACTTCTTGAAAACTATAAGTGGTATTGATATGGGACTTTTTCTAAAATGATCAGCATGACATGATGTTGGTCCTTGTCGAAAATCGTTTTGATTTGACTTTAAACATGGCTGCCAGCGGCCATCTTTGTTTACATAGAGTTATATAATGAAAACTTGTAGCGACTACTCCTCTGAAACTACTTGCCGGATTTTCATGAAACTTCACAGAAATGTTGCTCTTGATGTCTAAATGATCCTAGCAAAATTTCAGGTCGGCCGAAAATTCAAGATGGCCGCCATGGCTAAAAATAAATTTTCAAAATACAAGTTTGTAGCGACTACTTCTTGAAAACTATAAGTGATATTGATATGGGACTTTTTCTAAAATGATCAGCATGACATGATGTTAGTCCTTATCAAAAATCGTTTTGATTCGACGTTAAACGTGGCTGCCAGCGGCCATCTTTGTTTACATAGAGTTATATAGTAAAAACTTGTAGCGACTACTCCTCTGAAACTACTTGGCGGATTTTCATGAAACTTTACAGGAATGTTGCTCTTAATGTCTAATTGATCCTAGCAAAATTTCAGATTGACCAGAAATTCAAGATGGCTGCCACAGTTAAAAATAGATTTTTAAAAAATAAGTTTGTAGCGACTACTACCTGAAAACTATAAGTGATATTGATACGGGACTTTTTCTAAAATGATCAGCATGACATGATGGTTATCCGAGTTGAACATTATTTTGATTCGACATTAAACATGGCTGCCAGTGACCATCTTTGTTTACATAGAGTTATATAATGAAAACTTGTAGCGACTACTCCTCTGAAACTACTTGACGGATTTTCATGAAACTTCACAGAAATGTTGCTCTTGATGTCTAATTGATCCTAGCAAAATTTCAGGTCGGCTGGAAATTCAAGATGGCCGCCATGGCTAAAAATAGATTTTCAAAATACAAGTTTGTAGCGACTACTTCTTGAAAACTATAAGTGATATTGATATGGGACTTTTTCTAAAGACATGATGTTGGTCCTTGTCGAAAATCGTTTTGATTCGACGTTAAACATGGCTGCCAGCGGCCATCTTTGTTTACATAGAGTTATATAATGAAAACTTGTAGCGACTACTCCTCTGAAACTACTCGACGGATTTTCATGAAACTTCACACGAATGTTGCTCTTGATGTCTAATTGATCCTAGCAAAATTTCAGGTCGGCCGGAAATTCAAGATAGCCGCCACGGCTAAAAATAGATTTTTAAAAAATAAGTTTGTAGCGACTACTTCTTGAAAACTATAAGAGATATTGATATGGGACTTTTTCTAAAATGATCAGCATGACATGATGTTGGTCCTTGTCAAAAATTGTTTTGATTCAACGTTAAACATGGCTGCCAGCGGCCATCTTTGTTTACCTAGAGTTATATAGTAAAAACTTGTAGCGACTACTCCTCTGAAACTACTTGATGGATTTTCATGAAACTTTACAGGAATATTGCTCTTAATGTCTAATTGTTCCTATCAAAATTTCAGATCGGCCAGAAATTCAAGATGGCTGCCAGAGCTAAAATAGATTTTTAAAAAAGAAGTTTGTAGCGACTACGTCTTGAAAACTATAAGTGATATTGATATGGGACATTTTGTAAAATGATCAGCATGACATGATGGTTATCAGAGTCAAACATTATTTTGATTCAACGTTAAACATGGCTGCCAGTGGCCATCTTTGTTTACATAGAGTTATATGATGAAAACTTGTAGCGACTACTCCTCTGAAACTACTTGATGGATTTTCATGAAACTTTACAGGAATATTGCTCTTAATGTCTAATTGTTCCTATCAAAATTTCAGATCGGCCAGAAATTCAAGATGGCTGCCAGAGCTAAAATAGATTTTTAAAAAAGAAGTTTGTACCGACTACGTCTTGAAAACTATAAGTGATATTGATATGGGACATTTTGTAAAATGATCAGCATGACATGATGGTTATCAGAGTCAAACATTATTTTGATTCAACGTTAAACATGGCTGCCAGTGGCCATCTTTGTTTACATAGAGTTATATGATGAAAACTTGTAGCGACTACTCCTCTGAAACTACTTGACGGATTTTCATGAAACTTCACAGGAATGTTGCTCTTGATGTCTAATTGATCCCAGCGATATTTCAGTTCGGCCGGAAATTCAAGATGGCTGCCATGGCTAAAAATAGATTTTAAAAATACAAGTTTGTAGCGACTACTTCTTGAAAACTATAAGTGATATTGATATGGGACTTTTTCTAAAATGATCAGCATGACATGATGTTAGTCCTTGTCAAAAATCGTTTTGATTCGATGTTAAACATGGCTGTCAGCGGCCAACTTTGTTTACATAGAGTTATATAATGAAAACTTGTAGCGACTATTCCTCTGAAACTACTTGACGGATTTTCATGAAACTTCACAGGAATGTTGCTCTTGATGTCTAATTGATACTAGCAAAATTTAAGGTCGGCCGGAAATTCAAGATGGCCGCCACGGCTAAAAATAATTTTTCAAAAACAAGTCTGTAGCGACTACTTCCTGAAATCAAAATCAATCAGTAGAGCTTCAAGGTCATTGACCTCTTGTTAATTATATGTGATAGATTCTAAATAAATCGTCATATGTGGTAGAAAAGTATTTATATGCAGTAGATTTATCATTATATGCGATAGATAAGTCATTGTATGTAACTTATTTAAGAAATAGAACATCGTTTACTGTGAATTATCGTTTAATATATCACGGTTTTGGAATCAAAAACTTCGGGCTTGTGAAATTATTGTTTACAATTGAACGACAAACCGTGATATATTATAGATAATTCATCGTAAACGATGTTCTATTTCTGTTCTAATACCCCTAAAATGTGAAAATAACGCAAACATCTGAAATCTTTCGCATTGCTTTGCTTGCTCTCCTAACGTTGCATACGTTACAATGCGCAGTGCGCAATGCTTATTCTCCTGACGTTGCAAAAATTACAGTGATATATCGTTCAATATAACGAGATATTTTAAACTAGGCTATATAGTGCGGGTGTATTAGAATAACCATTATATGCGGTCCAGATAGCATTATATGTAGAGTGCATTTATTATTATATGCAGTTGTAGTTAATATATGAGGAGCTTTGAACATTATATAAAGTAGGCCTGTATTAATATACAGTGCTTCTGTTGATATGTATGTGGTACATATTTTAATATATGTGGAGAATACATCTTTTTATTATATACTTTCCAGTGAAATAGTGGATTGTATGGTTAGAATAAACCTTACATTCTCTTTTGTTTATATTTTTACAGTGAGAATGTAATATATTTTCACTCAAAATGATGTCAAGCAACTGTTGACGTCATTGATTTGGCGCATTATATTTTCTGCATAAATTTCCAGTTTGTGAATAGATCTATATCATAAACCGAATATTTATTGGTTTGTCGTAAATATAGGATTTATTTTCATCTCGAAGTGAGAAAAGTTAAATATTTTCACTCGTTCTGAAGCACTCGTGAAACTATAAGTTTTCTCACTTCTCGATGAAAATAAATCCTATATTCGCTCCAAACAAATATCCTCCGTATATTCGGTGGTTTCAATTGCATTATATTTGGTAAAAACGACTTTATACGTGGTGCATTTCTTATGGTACGAGTATGTGCACAATGCTTTTTCTACTATGTGCTGTGATTTTCTGATGATGAGATTAATCGGATCACTCGTTTTTCAAGATGTGAAGATTTAGACTGCTACGCGGCATTTACATATAAACGAATGTAGAGGTGTTATAACCACTGCGTTCGTGCTTCCGAGGTGTATCTAAAGTACATTATTTACCTCATTTCTACTTTCGCTTTACTGTCTATGCCAATTATAATTAAATATTCCAAACAGACACCAATAAACGTTCCCAAAACACCATTCAGACGAATTATAAACACTAATAACGACAATCAATTAAAATTGAACATTTTATATAACTAGTAGTAACTAGTAGTAAGTAGGTTATATAAAATGTTAATTTTTAATTGATTTTTAGCTTTACTGATCAGAGATCAGCAGAGCTTATGCCGTGGTGCGGCGTCCGTCTGTCCGTCTGTCCGTAAACTTTTATTTGTAGCGACAACTCCTCTGAAACTAGTGGATGGATATTCATGAAACTTTACAGAAATGTTGCCCATAAAGTCTAGTTGATCCTAGCAAAAATTCATGTTGATGTGAAATCCAAGATGGCCGCCAAAGCTAAAAATAGAGTTTTAAAATACAAGTTTGTAGCGACTACTTCTTGAAAACTATAAGTGATATTGATATGGGACTTTTTCTAAAATGATCAGCATGACAACGTTAAACATGGCTGCCAGCGGCCATCTTTGTTTACCTAGAGTGATATAGTAAAAACTTGTAGCGACTACTCCTCTGAAACTACTTGGCAGATTGTCATGAAACTTTACAGGAATGTTGCTCTTGATGTCTAATCGATCCTAGAAAAATTTCAGATCTGCCAGAAATTCAAGATGGCCGTCGAAGCTAAAAATAGATTTTTAAAAAATAAGTTTGTAGCGACTACTTCTTGAAAACTATAAGTGATATTGATATGGGACTTTTTCTAAAATGATCAGCATGACATGATGTTGATCCTTGTGGACAATTATTTTGATTCGACGTTAAACATGGCTGCCAGTGGCCATCTTTGGTTACATAGAGTTCTATAGTAAAAACTTGTAGCGACTACTTCTCTGAAACTACGTGATGGATGTTCACAGGAATGTTGCTCTTGATGACTAGTTGATCCTAGAAAAATTTCAGGTCGGCCGGAAATTCAAGATGGCCGCCACAGCTAAAAATAGATTTAAAATAAATAAGTTTGTAGCGTCTACTTCTTCAAAACTATAAGAGATATTGATATGGGACTTTTTCTAAAATGATCAGTATGACATGATGTTGGTCCTTGTCGAAAATCGTTTTGATTTGACGTTAAACATGGCTACCAGCGGCCATCTTTGTTTACATAGAGTTATATAATGAAAACTTGTAGCGACTACTCCTCTGAAACTACTTGACGGATTTTCATGAAACTTCACAGGAATGTTGCTCGTAATGGCTAATTGATCCTAGCAAAATTTCAGGTTGGCTGGAAATTCAAGATGGCCGCCACGGTTAAAAATAGATTTTCAAAAAACAAGTCTGTAGCGACTACTTCCTGAAATCAAAATCAATCAGTAGAGCTTCAAGGTCATTGACCTCTTGTTCTAAAATGATCAGCATGACATGATGTTGATCCTTGTCAAAAATCGTTTTGATTCAACGTTAAACATGGCTGCCAGCTGCCATCTTTGTTTACATAGAGTTATATAGTATAAACCTGTAGCGACTACTCCTCTGAAAGTACTTGGCGGATTTTCATGAAACTTTACAGGAATGTTGCTCTTGATGTCTAATTGATCCTAGCAAAATTTCAGATCTGCCAGAAATATGATGGCCGTCACAGCTAAAAATAGATTTTTAAAAAATAAGTTTGTAGCGACTACTTCTTGAAAACTATAAGTGATATTAATATGGGACTTTTTCTAAAATGATCAGCATGACATGATGTTGATCCGAGTCGAACATCTTTTTGATTCGACTTTAAACATGGCTGCCAGTGGCCATCTTTGATTGCATAGAGTTATATAGTAAAAACTTGTAGCAACTACTCTTCTGAAACTACTTGATGGATTTTCATGAAACTTCACAGGAATGTTGCTCTTGATGTCTAGTTGATCCCAGAAATTCAAGATAGCCGCCAAACTTGTTTTGGCAAAGTCAGTTATTAATAACTCATTCCTTGGTAAGATATGTATTTATATAACAGATTGTGGAGGTCTAACCTCACCAACAAATGGAAACGTAATTCTGCCCACCCAGACAGTAGCAGGACAGATGGCCACGTA